>JARJDX010000367.1:0-14405 GCA_030264735.1 Gymnusa sp. GC000175
ACAATTGATCATAAAGTGAACATAATTTTTAAAACATTTTTAATTTTGAGATAGAATTAAATATGAGGATATTTGAATGTACTACAAGAACAATTTTGGGTTTTTATAAAATATGAAGCTTCTCGAAAAAGCGACAAATGTATTTATACTTTTTTCTTTATTTTCTTCTTTAAGACCTTCTCTTCTAATAACAACATGACCATTCGTTGTTAATACTTTGGATACTGCCATTTCATCTTATAGATGGATCGTTAATATATGTGTAATTCATAAACAATGTTTACCTTTTGTTTTTCCAAGTTTAAAAAGCTTTGGGTTATTTATTTTATAATATTTAATAACAACAATGGTTCTGATTTAAAATCGGTTATAAATTTTACTTCCCTGATTGCGAATCCGAAAACTATTTTCGTTAACAAACTTCGATCTCTTAAGTCTTTATGGCAATTCCAGTTGGTAGGCCTTGCAATTTTCCACCTATAAAACCCAGCCTGTATATTTTATTACCACGTTTTTTATGCGTTTTCAATATCTCCTTTGATTTACTCAAGTAGGGTTCACGTTAATATCTTATTGATCCTGGCAATTCTTCATTCCAAAACAAAAATAGATAACGCACATAGAATACGATTGAATTAAAGTCTTTTTTAATAGCAATATCATAAAAACATTTAGGAAATAAAAAAAACTTTAAAAAATAGATCAAAAAATTGTAACATTATACATTCATACTGACTTAGATTCTTATTGGTTCCAACGTGATCAAAAACTGTAATTTTTAAATATTTAATTTGAAGACTAAAATTTTAATTTTGTTTTTTTTTCCGGTTCTATAAAACGTTGTTAGTTTACTAGTACACTAATTAACCCTAATTTTAACCTATAACAGAAGACGTTGTTATAAAAAAAGTAAAAAAAAAATATTTTCAAAAAAAGTTGGCAACCCTAATGAGATTTTTCTTGTTGGCAGCCCCTATTTATGTTAAGAGAAAAAAAATTTGTAACTCGAGAATCTAGGATGTTGAAAGGCCTTAAAACAATAAAAATTTAAATAAAATAAGGTGGTTACCCTAATCTATTTCGGTAAAAACTTTAAAGAACTTGTAATAAAATTGACGATTCAAAAAGGAATAAAAATATTTTCAAAAAAAGTTGGCGAGATTTTTCTTAATAAAAAAGCTGGCAGTCCTTATTTATGTTTAAAAAAAAAAAGTTTGTAAGTTGAGATTCTAGGATGTTTAAAGGCCTTAAAACATTAAAAAGTTTAAATAAAATAAGGTGGTAACCCTAATCTATTTCGATAAAAACTTTAAAAAACTTGTAAGAAAATTGTTGATTAAAAAAGGAGTGAACAAATTTTAAAAATATATTAAAAAAAAGTTGGCAACCTTAACATACATTTTTCTTGTTATAAAAATGTTACCAACACTTATTTATGGTTAAAGAAAAAAGTTAATAACTCTAGGATGTTTATATACCATAAAACATGAAAAATTTTAAATAATGTGGGGTGGTAACCCTATTTTATTTCGGTTTAAAGCACAATAAATATGTACTAAACTTGATTTAAAGAAGAAGAAAAAAAAATATGTTTTTTAAAGTTGGTAAGCCTTGCATGGTTTTTTTTTATAAAATAGTAATCAACTTTTATTTATTTATAAAGAAATAAGTTGGTAACTTCAGGATGTTAAAACATTAAAAGTTTATATATAATGAGGTAGTAACCCCAATCTATTCCGGGAAAAACTCCAACGAACTTGAATGCAAAACAAATAAAAATAAATATTATTTTAAGTTGGCAACCCTAACATGTGTTTTTATGAAAAAGTTGAGTTACTAATATAAATAAATTGACTTTTTCATTGTTAATAACAATATGATAACATTGTCATGTCAATTTATTCGTATTGTTAACTAACTACGCTTTATAGAACCGGCCATTTAAGTGATAATTTAAAACTAGCCTACAATTTAACTTTTTTTATAGCTGCTTAGCAGTTTTAAGTTAATTTATTACCAAAAGATAAAAAAAATCAAAATTAGTGTTTTATTGAAATGTGTAATTACAACTCCAACTAAAAAAGTGTTAATTGCGTTTTAAAATATGCAACAATATAAAAAGCAGCTCTTAGTGTAATAGTTTAATTTATTAGAGTGCAATTGAAAACTAAAAAAAAAATATCTCATATAAAAATGCAATTAATTTCTGACTTTATCGCCACTTCATATGCGCATTAATTAAGCTCTTTGATTGTGTCCACTGCCATTATTCTGACGTAAACATTTTGATGGCCACTAAAACAGGGCGTGGATAAAAATACTATAACTAAAATTTTAATGGTCCATATTTTTACAACGCTTCGTTTGTTTTAAAAAAAGTTATGGTTTATTAATTTTTTTTTGGTAGTCTGATAGATCGAGCTGCGTCATTCGGAAGATCTGTGAGTTTCAATCCATCCACGCCCGTCCATTATCCCTTTAAATATTACTTAGCTGCTCCGTAAAGTAAGTCGAAAAATATATGTATGAAGGGCACGAGTGAAACATCAAAGGATTTAAAGTGCACTTTAATTTAAAAAATTCATATTGAGTGCATAGTTTTGCTGCATTGAAATTGCAAACTTGAGCAAAGCGCTTTCCCAACAATCATTTGAGGTTTTAAGGGTAAGAAATAAATAGTTCTGGATGTTTCCTAATTTCTTTAGACGTGGTAAGTTGTAAAAGAAGATAAGTAATCTTTTTTTTTTTTTTGAAGGGGAGAAGTTTTGCTGCTAAAGGATCGATGATTCAAAATGAATGCGTTTTGTTTTGCGGGGGTAATATTTTGCGAACAAAAGGGTTGTGTGATGTGTTTGAATTTTCCGGAGGGTATAACATATTTATCCGAAGAATGTAATTTGGGAATGTTTGCGGCAATAATGGAAATCTTTCGAAGCGTCCGATGGAGCAGGATCATTGCTTTTTCAAACATGAATCAAAACGATGGGAATAGCGAGAGTCCTTTGATATACGAGCCACACACCATTATCCAAAGGACTAAATAAAACTCGGCGGGTTAAATCACGACCGGTGGGATACGAGACGAGAACGATGCCAACGACGCCTACCCTCCACTTCAATCCTTATAGAAACGACGTCGCCTTCTCGCCTTCCACCAGACTCCAACGGCGACGACGTTACATTATGTGCAAACACCGTGAACCGTTAGAGATAGTTTAAAACATTTTCACGGACATTGGGAAATTTATTATATTTCATGTACACCCCTACACTCAACAACCAACCCCCACGCTACTTAACCCACTTACTTACATGACTTATGGGCACCAACTAAAACACTTAATTAACCGCTACTTAATTAAAACGGGAGTTTATGACTTCAAAAATGAATAT
Organism: Gymnusa sp. GC000175; assembly: GCA_030264735.1. Classification (NCBI taxonomy): domain Eukaryota; kingdom Metazoa; phylum Arthropoda; class Insecta; order Coleoptera; family Staphylinidae; genus Gymnusa; species Gymnusa sp. GC000175. The sequence continues at coordinate 3,394 of JARJDX010000367.1, forward strand.
CCGGATAAATCCATCAAAAAAATTAAAGCGCAAGAGATCATTTAAATAAATTTTCAAGCAGACATCTTTCCTTAATGATGCATAATGCATAACTCAAGCCAAACAGATCAGGTAACAAGAATATAAATCAAATTTGGAACACTTATAATAATAAAAAAACGTTTCCAATTGCCGCTCTTTACGTTAATTTTAATATGAATACAGATCCTAATTTGATTCTGCAAAATATTTAGGTGGAAATTTGCTGAAAATGCAAATGAAAATTACGAATGATATTTTTTCAAAGAACGTCAATTTGAGACGAATTTAAATGCGTCCTGCAGCTCTTTGTGAGCGCGTTTTCCTTTCGAATTTCTTCAAATATTTATACACAAAAACAGAAGATAAAGTAGTGGACTAAAGGTGCTTTTATTTTTAATACAGAAAAAGCTTTACGGGTGCACGAAAATGGATTCAGCATTTATACGGAGCAATTGATTGAAATGCGAATGAAAAATAAAACTCCCCCAAGATGGAAAAGGACTCCAGATTAAACGATACAAAAAGTATTACCGGTTTGAAATTGATTCTATTTACAATATTCTTCTCTGCAATGTCATTTTTACGTTTTCTTTAATAAAATCTTTCGTTTTTATCAACACTGAAAAAACGCTGTGTGCAAAATTGAAAATTTTTTATTAAAATTGATTTAAGTCGGTGGGATTTTAATTAAATTTTAAAATTATTTTTGCTGACTCAAGCTGTCCAGTGCAAAGTCTGGATGCAAGGTTTGATGCACCAAGAATTCGTTTGAGTTTTACTGCAAGAAAAGTGTGTAAACGGTTATAATTATTAGTTGTTAGATAAACTTATTTTATTATCCCATATTCTTGGGGAAAATTGTGTCGTCATAAATCTAGGCATTCCTCTATTCGATAATGCTGTGGTGGACTTTCTGTTATAGGCTCTGAATAAAGATGCATCCAATGTAAAATGCTACGCAGTTGATCTTGTTACAATATTAAACGGTCAGTATGCATAAGTCATAGGCATTAATGGTACAATGAGCCATAAATTTTGTCGAAAAACGAAATAAATGTGCGAGGATCTTGCAGACAACCCAGCAGAAATTTCATTTATTGAATTTACAAAATGATAGAAACTAGCGATCACACAGAACGTTGCAGCGCATTTGGTTCCCAAGATAACAAAGTGATATCCTTTTGTTTGGTTTAACCGATTAGTTAAGACATCGAAGGCAGGTAGAACCATTGAGTCTACAGAAAAAACACCATCGGGAAAAGTATAGCAGAAAATTATTTTATCGTTTCAAAAAGGGCCATATAAATGATTCCTCACGTTTAGGGAAACCTTCCGAATTTGATATATGATCTACGTTAATAATTATCAACCTTCAAACGACTTTTTGGCAAAGTTTAATAATTGCTTTAGAGAATTGTAATTAGCAATGCTGGGGCTGAGTCTGAATGATCAATTAAGAAACAAGAATATCTGAGAAAAAACTGATGCATAGTGCAACTAAAGTGGAGCTCGGTGGGCCATGTAGGCAGACAGATCGCTGGACGTAGAAACTTATGCGGTGGCTTTAAACGCAAAAAAAACGTGGTGCCGGAAGGCTACAAAAACAATGAAAGGCTACGTTTATAAGTGGATACATTAAGGCTAAAGAAGAAGACCATTACTTTATTACGATCAACTCCGTCATCTGAAGGCCGATATTTAAAAGCTTATTGTAAGGTTAATCCATATACGCCATATTCTCCTGATCTTGCTTCATCAAATTTTTTTGCTCTCTCTTTAACAATTTCGGAGGAATCTTCTTTATTAACGACAACGTCTGCATCTCAAACCTCTTGAAAACGCTTCCATCGTGCATCAAGTCGATTAATTCAGGAAACTAAGAACTGTTTTAAAAAAGTTGGTCCCAAAGGGCGATGTCATCCAATTTGCATTTAGGAAAATAAGGAAATCGTGATTGATGGAAAAAAACTAGCAACCCATGTGAGATGGGCAGATCTTTAAAGGCTCAAGAATATCTAAAAAACCGAACTAGTGGTTCATGGTGTAGAAGCCCTAATAATAATTACCAGAAGTTTCAAAAACGAATGTAATCTAAAAATCCGTTAAATGAGTAATGCAAGGAGCAACATTACGAGTTAAAAATTCTTATTTAACACATAATTAGAGGTTATAATGTAATTGAAGAAAAAGTTGTCGTGGGACATATGGTGAGAGAACAGATGACTGCTAGATAAAAAAGTGCAATAATGATGATCCTTTGCAGACAAAGAAGCACATGAAAACGGTCTACTGGTTGGTCCGTTAATATCAATATATTCGTAGAAAATAGTGTTTCACAGCATAGAAAAGGGTCCATGCCTCAGCACAGTATAGTGCATTTGAAAAAACTAGTGAGTTTACGAGTCTCCGTTTCGTTCTTTTCGTGATGTGGTCGTCTTTTCATACTTTTGTTTTTTTGTTTTGTTTTTCGCAAGAGTTATGCGTCTTTTGATTTCCGTGGACGCATTGCCGTCTTTATTTATATAGGAGCCTAGGTAAAGTATGTTGTCGACGTTCTCTACGTTCATTGTATTGGGTGAATTTTTTGTCCTGTTAGCACGGTCTACTACCATGAGCTTTGTTTTTTGACAATTTAGCTTAAGCCTAAATTTTAAGCTTTCCTACTCGACTCTTCCCAGCAGTTCGGCCGTCTCTTCTTCGTTTTGTGGAATGATGATTGTGTCGTCAGCAAACCGTAAGTTGTTTATTTTCTACCGCCAATGACTATTCCGCCTTTCCAGTTGTCTACAGCTCTTCTTAGTATAAACTTTCCGTATATGTTAAATAGAAAGGGTGATAGGACGCATCCTTGTTGGACACCTTATCTTATCCTAAAGGGTCTTGAGTTTCCTTCTTCGATCTTGATAATTCCTTTGCTATTATCATATAATGTTTTGAGCAGAAAGACGAGGTTAGGAGAAGTTCCCATGTCTAGAAGAGCATTCTACAATTGGTACCAGTTGACACAGACAAATGCTTTGCTGTAGTCAAGGAAGCATAGATATGTGGGCTTTGCAAATTCTCTGTTTTTTTTTTCAAAAATTTGTCGTACATTCATAATCTGCTTTCGAATGCCTTTGCCACTCATAAATCCAGCTTGCTCCTGTGGAAATTGTCGGTCTAGAAGTTCCTGAGACTTTGTAGCAGAATTCTAAGCATAACCTTGCTTGTGTGGAATATTAATGAGATGGTTTGATAGTTGCTGCATTTCTCGCTTGACCTTTTTTTATGTGGTGGGATAAATAAAGATGTACTCCAGTCAGTTGGCCATTGTCCTGAGTGCCATACTTTGTTGCAGGTTTTCCACAAGAGGTGGATGCCTTTTGGGGACAGCTGTTTTAGCATTTCTTCACTGATATCATCTTTCCCTGCACTTTTGTTGTTCTTGAGCATGTTGATGGCTTGCTCAACTTCAGATTTTTATGGGAGGAAGAGGAGCTGTTTTCTGGCGTTGACCTTGCTCTGTGTAGAGGTCTTCGCAATATTGTCGCCATACCTCTATTACGTCGTCAATGTTGGTTATGTGACTTTTCCTTCCTTGTTTTCTATTTTCCATGTTCTTGGCTTAAATTCTCGCGTGAGTTCTTTAATTCTCTGGAATAGATCGCATGTTTTGTGTTGGCCAATCTTTCAATCTCTTTGTTTGTTTCCCGGAGGTGTTGGTTTTTGTCGCATCTACATAGTCGTTGTATTTCTCGGCTTGGAGTTCGGTATTCTGTCTTTTGTTCTTCGGTAATTATACCTGTCTGTCTAATGGTTTTCTATTTCTTCACTATATTCCAAGTTTCGTTGGTCATCCATTGATTGGTTTTAACATCTTTATCACACTCGCGCAGGATTTGTTTTTTTTTTGTGGTCAGCATAGTTGTTTTTATACTATACCATAGTTCTTTAATCTGCATCTGAGTTGTATTATCTGAGAGCGCTTTTAAGTTGTCTTCTTAATTGATTCATGCTGTCAGGCCTCAAGCGTGGAGTTTTCATCTCCTTTTTCCTAGTTTTGATGTGCATTTTGATTTGGGACGTAAGTAGCTTATGATCGCTACCGCATTCGAGTCCTGGTAGAGCCTAGCCGTCTTCAAATTTCTTCTTTGTTTCCACCACTACCGCTTCGACATCAGATACGTTGTGTATTTGTGAAATGTTTGTTATTAGCTTTATCTATGAACATAATCTTTGTTTTTTGTTAGGTATGAATTTCTGGTTCACATTTCCTCAGCTAAGCCTGATGTTACGGTTCCACATAATTCCCTTTCGATGTTAGTGGTACGGATTCGTCAGCATATTGTAGATTGGCTATCTTTATAAGTCATAAGAACACTAAAAAAAAGGCAACGAACCAGGCCCAGGAAACATTCTGGCTGAGCTGTTAAAATGTGGAAGCAACAAACGATTTAAAACGATGACATCCTTTTAATACCTGCCCAAATGAAGAAAGTGTACCAGATGTATGAAAAAATGCCTACAAAACACCAATATTCAAAAAGAGAGACCGGAAGAACTGTGATAACTACCGATGTATTTCAGTCACCAGTACATGTAGCAGAGTATATGGAAAAATTATTCGGCATCTAATTGCGACAGACGCACCAAGCAGAAGAACAAAGCGGTTTTCGTGCAGACAGATCATGCGTACGCAATGCTTTTTGTCTAAAACAAATAATAGACAAACAGTTTGCGTACGGAAAAGACACACACTTATTGTTTATTGATCTATAAAAGGCATACGACACAGTACTAGTAACTCTACTGTAGAAAACACTAAGAGAGACACATATCAACGAAACGCTCATAAAAGCAACACAACAACTATACGAAGATTCATTCTCCAATATCAAAATCGGAAAAAACATCGGAAGGATTTAAAGTGAACAAAGGCCCAAGGCAGGCATGGTACATGTCGCCAACCCTCTTCAAAATCTACATAGAAAGAGCGCTATATACATGGAAAGAAAAGTGGAACGAATGGGATTTGAACTACCTGATAAGTCAACAATTAGAGAATGATCAGGTCTGTCAGTTGTTTCCATTATCAGGTACTTTGACTTTAGTGTAGGTTCAGTCCTTTCATACATTTATGTAGCTTTCTAACCCTTGGTTAAGTAGCTTTTTAAATCGTATGATTGGGAGACTACATGAAGAGTTTGACTTAGGTCTTCTCAACAATGTAGCTGAGGCCTTCATTCTCATATTAGCAAAGTGAACTTTAAGTGTGGGGCAACATTCGTTATAGACTTTATAACTAGTACATATTTTAACCTATTACTATATAGTGTGAAAAATTTAAAATTTTGGATATTTTTTTTAAGTTGGTAACTTATACAAGTTTGTATAAAGACAAAAAAAACCTTAGGATGTTTAGAAATCTAAAAACCTCAGAAAGTTTAAAGAATAAAAAAAGTGGTAACCCTATAAATGAGGGTTAAATTTTTGTTAAATGGGAATTTTTGTTTTGTTTTCGGTGATAGTTTGTGGACCTCGGCTAACTAATAAAAAAAAAAAATTTAAAAAAAGTTGCCATCCCTAACATTTTTTTTTCATAATAAAATTGGCAACCCCATTTTATGTATAAAGAAAAAAAGTTGGCAACTCTAAGCAGTGTATAAATAATAATGGAATTAGTATTGTGGACCTCCGCTCTCGCCTCGGTCCATAAACTCGACCAAAAAATTCACTATCCAAATTTTTTCAGGTATTTTTAATTTTCAAAAAATACCACAATGTAGTGGATAACTTATCCGTGCTCAACAACATTTTATCATTGATCCACAAACTACCACCTCGAATGGAACAATTCTGTTTTAGTTCTCGGTGGTAGTCGGCTTTTTCCATAAAATAAAATAAATTATAAAAACGGCGTAAAGCAAATCTGGTGCAGAGAATGTTAATTTCGTAATATCCTTATCTTTTTACACAAAACTTTAAGCAGTGGGGTTGAAAAAAATAAAAAATGAACGCTGGTAGTGAAAGCTGTATAAAATATGGGTTTTAAAAATTGCCGCAATAAAATTATCTAGTTTTCTTATTTCTATACATTAGTAGCAAATTGCGGATTTGCCAAGTGAAAAAATGGTGAAAAAACTTTAGTTGAGTTTGTGATTAAGTACGGGATGTTTGTTTCTTGTAATTTAATGTCCAAAGTGTTCGTATAAAGTCATAAGGAACAAATATCTCATTTGAGAAGTGGAATGCTCGGTTTGCTTTATTGGTAGATTCTTGATCCCTTAGTGGTTGCTTCTTCTATGTGCTTTATTTAACTTGAGATCCTTTGCGCTAACTTGGATCTGTGTACAAGAGCTGAGCGTTTCATTCCCTTTAAATATTGTGCTGATGCAAAAATTACAATTAGCAGCGAGCTTAAAGAATAATTTTCCCTCAAAAAAAAACAATTATTTAAATGTTGAGCAAAAACGCGAAGGAAACTATAATAGTGATATGGAGGAAATTGCAAGTGTGCTGTCGTGTCAAGACCTTATGGCACACGGGGGGCGCAAATTAAACTTTAATAAGCTGATTAACGGATTAGATCGATAAGATGCCTCTAATCTCGGCGGAAGTGGCACACTGCTTCCGTCTATAAAACTTTCGCAGCGAGATATATCTTAATACATTCCCGATCATCGCCTGCGATGGCTTCATTGTGCCCGCGCTTTTCGCTCCGTGTAATATATGCTGGCAATATTAAATTAGTTTATGTTTCGTATATTTTTCACGCGTTACTAACCCCCGAACACATCTGGATGTCAAATTTAATGCAAACAAAAAAAAGGCGACACATATTTCCGAACGGGCCATTTTTATCGGGGGGTTCTTTCGGATTACAAAAGGTTTCTTTTTTTGTGCTATAAATTATATGATTTGGGGGTGAGTCGTTAGTGCGTGAAATTGGAATTTTGTTGATAAACGATTTTAACTGCGGAACTTGGGCGTTGTTGTGTAATTATTAAGAAGTTGGCAAATTAAAGAAAATTTGTTGGAGAAAATGAGAAATATCACATGTTATTTTTGAAAGCTCCTGTGAAAATCCAGGAAATTACATTAGATGACGGTTTAATTCATAAAGCTAGAGCGCTCTGCACTCACTTGGATTAACTGTTAAGCCAAAGCCTCTTATCTCATTTTAAAAAAAAAAAAATAACAATCCTCAACGTAACACAAAAGTTTCCTTATTAAATTATCAATTTGAGAAGTTGCAGGGAATAATTGCATTTTTAAAGTTTTTTTTTCATGTCTGTGATAAAGCCCTGGTATTGTTCTGTGAGATTTAATAGGAGGTCTCAGGTGGTATGCGTGTGTTTGCGGTGACGGTACTAAATCCTTGCGTATTTACAATCCTAGAGGACCTCATCCCATCCCTTATCTGACTCCGCTCCTTCCACACAAATACGCTCAGATATTGTGATGTAAATTCTGTAAATTTTTCCTTTGAAACCGATCTCTGGGGACGCGAAATTCCCTCTCAACTTCCCGACTTTAATATTTATAATACAACTCGTACAGTACGTTCTGAGGAAGGAAGAAAAAAAGGTGTAAAAAAGGTTATTAACGATTTTCTTGGGTTGGTCGTAAAACCCTACCAACTCTGCTGACTCGATCAACTCCTGCCATCTGCTGAAGATTGCTGATGGTTTACGTGTTTACGTTTCGCCTTTTCCGCTCCCCGCAAATTTATAATAGAGGTAAATACAATGCTGTATGCGGGAGTAGTTATGGATGCGACCAAGCGTTAAGAGATAACCGCCATATTCATATCCACCATTAACGTTTCAGAATGGAATTTAACTTGTTATGTGTGTGCTTTTGGTGGATTACTGGAACACCCTTGTTGTTTTGTTATATAGAGCCAACAATTGCTGCTGGAACGACTTAATTAATAAATTAAATATGACGAATGTTTGTGTAATCAAATTACAATGGCACTTTCCACCGCTACCCAACTAATAAAATAGGATTTCAAGACCTAATGCGCTTACAAACCTTTGCTAACTTACTACCCCCAAAATGACCAGAACATTTTGCATATGTACTGATTTTTTACTTTTTTCTTACACGATTTTACGTTATTTTTTTAAGTATGTACTTTTTAAACTTATTGTGGGGATAGTGGCTGGAGATAAGAAAAAACTATTGAGTTAAAATCCAATAATTTGCCAATTTATTTTTGGCTTTATCGGGGATTAACCAAAATTGGTTAAAGATTCATTAAAATAATTACCACGGAGCTTACATGGGACAAACGGAACAGTGGGCAAAATCCAGAATGAACCAACACAAAAATAATAAAACTTCTAGCGCCTTTGCCTCATATGCTAGTTTGACACTTTTTATACTTTAAAACTATAAACATTCTGTAAAAAAAATCTTATTACAAAAATACTGAGTGGTCGAGCGGTTTGCTAAATGTCCCGAGTTCAAATTCTCTCGATTTATACTTTATATTTAAAATTTTTTCCTGCTCCCGGGTGGTTTTTAAGTCACCTGAAAAACAGTTGGTCCCGTGTGACGTAACACCTGCCTTGTTAGTCACATTAAGGACTTAAAAATTAGGTTTATAGACACTGTCTAGACCCGAAAGCAAGAACTCTTGCTCGAAAACGGGAAAAAGTATACATTAGGACGAATTTTAGCTTCCTTAACGTATAAAAAATAAAAATAATTTAAGTATATCTGTTCTTTATGGCTGGATGACTGTGTTCACAAACAGTATGCATTAAAATTAATCATCCACCGGCATATACTCTGATTACAAAGGTTGTAGGCTGGAAGGTGCTTTCATTTAATCTTATTTTAGGTAAAAAAGTTTGTAGATATTAGATTAATAATAATCTAAGGGTTAAACTATGAGGAATAATCAATACGAGGTTTGACATATTTGCAAATTTATTCCATGGAGCGGAAATTAAGTCCCTTTTTCTCAAGGACCTCTTCCAGGATGGGTTGTAATTTTGCGTTTTATTTCCACAAGGAGCGTGTCTCGCATCCTTAATGAACGTTGACAAGTGTGACATGTAAGGTAAAATTAGCTAACACAACGAGGACGGGCTCCCTGGTAGTTTTACTGCATGACACCTCCTAAAATAAACACGCGCGCACGAGTCGTATACTTTTGTGTACTCACTTCTACCCTGTATATACCGTTCATTATACATTGTGTTTGTTGAGCACACATTGAACCCTGGCCAGCTCTTTCTCTTTCGATCTGAAAGGGGGTGAGTAATGCCCTTTAGGCCACCACATATCTGACGAATCTATTACAAACAAAACCCTTGCAATATACATAAAATATTGACGCTTACCTGTTAATATTTCGCATAATAAATCATCTCTTGGTTGATGAATAACAAAGTGGCTTAAACACTTTGTGTCATTTCTTGTTGTTTATTAAAAGGTCAAAAGGTAACTACATAGGTATTTCTCTATTGTATTATAAAGGATGTCGTCGTGTATTTATGAATAAAGTTAGTGGCCTGTTAGAGGTCCCGACAAACTACATAACTAACTTTAGAAATACCTCTGTAATTCCGTTACAAAGCCGCCAGCATAGAATTAGCGAGAATATAAGCGCATAGACAAACCTAGAAATTAAATCGCATCTGGACCAGCGGTTGCACACACATAACATATCCTACGGTTTTCGTAGGAGGGTTCTCTTGATCGCAGAGGGAAAGAAAGTGGATTTTGTGAGGATATACGTCGGTTTATACCCCTAGCAGACCGGGGCACCCCAACTGTGTAGATTGCCCTAGGTGACAGAATAACACAAGTAGGGCTGAAATCACCGCAGAAAAAAAGCTTCCATTGTTAGTCGAACAAAGAATAATACAATTTTCTACTAATCTAAAACACGACAATACAATAAGTTTCAAAAATAACTTTTCTTTTTTTATTTTGAAACAACTTGTAAATATATATTCACATGTTTTTTTTTTCAAATTGTAACTTATTTTTTTTTTGTTACAGGTAAGAATCGAACGAATAAATTCACATTCATTGGTATGCAAATGTTTGATTAAATCATGTAAGTTAATTTCTTCCTTAATTTTCTTAATAAAGAAAAAGATATATGGATAAAAAAAGCTTTATGTACACACAAAAACCATTTTTTATTTAATATTATATTAAGCGAGTAATTTTCATCAAACCCCACAGAAATCTGAATAAATGATCTTGTTAGGTGAAAAAATTCAAAATAGATTTCTTTGGTTGAAAAAAATGTGTCTAAATTTGTAATTTTTGTGCCCTTTATATTAATTAAATATAAATTAAATATTAATATAATATACAGTCGAACTTTCCTAAGTCAAATCATCATAGTTCACAAAAAAATTCGAGATATAGAAAATTCGAGTTACAGAATTAGCAACAAAATGCAATCTTGTTGCAAAAATTTGAGAAAAAAATCAAGATATAGAAAAATTTGATTTAAAGAAGTTTGAATTATGGAAATTCGACTGTATATTGTATTAAGCAAAAAAAAATTAAGATTATGTTGGAAATACATCTTTTAGTCCGGTCTTTTGTTGGCTAGGTTTTTCGAAAAGTATTAAAGATTCACCACAAAATTTCATATTTATTATTTATACCAAATAACTCAGGTTTTGGCGCCACCAAGTACACCCAATGATGGTAGACCTGATATATTTTGTATTTGGATAGCCTGTACAAATACAAATTCAAGTTATTACTGTTTAAATGTCAACTTGCTTAAACTTCATGTTTGTTAACCTCTCATTTTAATTAAAATTATACATGATCACAACACCCCATTGCACACATGTTTACAAAACAATTTTTACTATCTTACAATATTTTATTAATTTTTTTAATTCTAAACCTTGTATTACCGATTCATTCATGTTTGTGTCTGCTCTTTCCATAACGATTTGAATTTCGCGCCCACCCCATTAAAGACATCATTTTCCGACAGGGTTGCTAGTTGTCTTGGCGACGGA
>JARJDX010000383.1:0-20840 GCA_030264735.1 Gymnusa sp. GC000175
ATTTTTTTTTTTGGCTTATAACTTTCTTAAATGAACAAATACACAATTTTAGTTTGCACTTTATCTAGGCACTTTTTTGCGAAGAATCACCAGGAGTTCTCAAAATTTTTCCAACTTGTACTCTATTCAAGTTATGGGTACTTATAATTTTCAAATAGGACTTAAAGTTGTGTTAAACATTGTTAATTGAAGATTTTTTTTCCTTTCCAATGATAGAAAACAAATCCATATTAAAATAAAAATTGACTAAGAAATTATCAAATTATTGGTTTTATTCATTTCGGTAAGTATGGCTAAGGCCCTTACAGGGTGCGAACACTTGCCTCGGAAAGGAATGGAAAAACATACACGACTAAAGAAACGGAAAAGGACAATGAAAATTGGCAAAATCCAAAAAGTCATAACGTAAATCAAAAGACTAGGTATGGACATTATAGTTCTTACGGAGACTAAAAAGAAGGAACAACAATTCGAAGAAACTGGACAATACATCACCTTCTACAACGGCGTGCCAAAAGTAAGTAGAGCGAAACAAGAGGTGGCCGTACTAGTGCATAAAAACCATAAAAAGTACATAACAAACTGGGAACCAATAGATCAAAGGATGATTAGAGTAGATATATAGAACAACCATGGATATCGAAGCTCAATAATAGGAGTATATGCAGTAAACAGTAAATGATGAAGCACTTGTGAGCGTCAAAGACGAATTCTTCAAAATTAAACAAAGCCATTAAAAAATGGGACGTCAAGGGAGATTATCCTACTAGGAGACCTGAATATCAGAACTGGTAAAAAAGATAATGACCCAATAATTTAGAAATACGGAGAAGATGTCCTAAATGACAATGGCGCAAGATTATTAAACGTTTGCCAGCAAAATGGACTTCGAGTAACCAACGGTATGATCCATAAATGCACGTGGACCAAAGAAACACGTGAACTAAAATCCATAATAGACCACGGCATCATCAGACAAAAAACTAAACTGAAGATGCAAGACGTAAGGGTACACCTTGTGGTATCATACAGCTCAGACAACCACCTACTGGGCATAAAAATTGCATTTTCATGGATTAACACAGCAGCATCATTTGCTTCATTTCCCTTAAAATTAGTTAAATACGGTAAAAAAGGCTTGCTAAAAACTAAACAGCTAGCGGCCCCGGTGGGATCCTACTCGAACTACTAAAAAACGGAACGTAAAAGCTTTTCGATCAGTCCATTCCAAAAATGCCTGAATGGAAAAGAAATCCCAAAACATTGGAAAGTAGCATATATACATCCACAAGAAAGGCGACAAAAGTAAATGTTATCGCGGAATCTCAGTAACTAGTACCTGCAGCAAAGTATATGGCAGAATAGTCAAAGAAAAACTAAAAGAAGAGTACAGAGACATCGAAGAAAAAGAGCAAACGGGATTTTGCACTGGCAGGTCGACAATTGACAATCTGTTTTGTATAACACAACTATTGGAAAAAAATACCACTATCGCAAGAATTACATTTACTTTTTGTAGATCTGAGTAAAGCCTACGATAGTGTCCCCCGCGCGAAACCATGGATTTCTCTGGAATTAACTAACATTAACACCATACAGGTCATAAAAAACTTCTATAAAGGAAATATATCAAAAATAAAGATTGGCAGGCGAGTAACAAAAGGATTTTACGTGAGCAAAGGCTTGAGGCAAGGTTGCTGCATATCTCCAACATTTTTTAAGATATACTTACAGCAGGTACCTTAAAACTGAAAGAAAAAGTGCCAAACTATGGGTATCCCAGTAAATGATTATATGCTGCACACACTAAATTTTGTAGACGACCAAGTCATTTTTGCACAGGACTACGAATATATGACGAGAAATCTGATACAGGAATATCAATTATGGGGTTGAGAGATGAATATACAGAAAATCCAATATATGTGTAAGGAGGTTTACAGCAGAATCTGGTGTTAAATACAGGCCAATAGAAAAATTTGAGGAATATAAATATTTGGGCACGAAACTTAGCAACGACGGAAGGTTTGAACCAAAGGAAAAGAAATATAAGGGTAGACGGGCAATATCACTGCTCAACTCCGTCCTCTGGGACTAAAGTATCTCGAAAGAGGCAAAAACTCGAATATATAACACCATCGTTAAAAGCATTACCACATATGGCTCGGATATCTGGACGGTTAGCTGTAGAATGAAAATAGCCCTAGAAGCTACTGAAATGCATTTTTTAAGAAGATCGGCGGGGAGAAGTAGATTAGAAAAAATAAACAACACCAGAATACGAAAAATAAAGCATGTGGAAAGAACAATTACAGAAGACATAATATCAAAACAATTGAGATGGTTTGGTCACGTCCAGAGAATGGAGGAAGAAAGAGTACAAAAAATAATGCTCTGGAATCCTTCCAGACGTAGAAAAAGAAGAAGGCCTAGACGAAACTGGAGAGAAGGGGTGAATGCGGAAATCACAGCAAGGGACCTAGATCCAGGATCATGGGAAGAAAGAGAGGCATGTAGAGACGGCATCGGAAGGCGATGGAGAACGCTATAACCGATTGGATAGATAAAGTGATCAAAATAATATTTTATGTATAATTGAAATGCATTTTTTTAATGGGAGTTTAAAATGCTTTACTAGTGTAAATGGTAGATGCTTTTAAAGCTTACAAGATAATTCAATTTAAGTTTCAATGTTTTTTGTAATTTATACAATGTGTAGGCAATAAACAATCAATGAAATTACTTAAACTTAAAACCCCACAAAACTTTACCTATACTTTAATATAAACTTCCGTTTTTATTTTTTGGCTTACACTCATTTTAAAATTTAAAAATTTTGCAAATAAATTAGATTAGATGGATTAAATGGACACATTTTGTAATTTATGAACACCTATGAGATTTTCGAATTTTAGTATTAACACCCTTAAAGTTTTATTAATAACTATCTATTTTGAAAATACAAACCATCGTTGAAGAAATAGTAAAGAAAATATCTTTTACTATACTATATTCATAATCAACACGAAGAGCGCTTTAAAAAAATGCAGGTGGACAGCAATAATGCACAGGCCCGGTAGCCGTCAGTTGAAATATTTACATTTACTCGTATTCCAAGTGCTTTGAATAATCACAAAATAAATAATTTGGCCAAGAATGCTCATTACCGAACGACCAATGATATGCCTAAATCAAGTTTACGTGCGGATCACGCATTAATAATTTTTTACGCACGCACGTAAAATATTTTGTTTCAAGATTTATTTTCCGAGATTGCAGTAAATAATAAAAATCGTTGTTACTCAATAAAATGATTTAGGTAATTTATATATTTTGGTATATTATAGTACACATTGGAAAGGTCGTCGACAAATACAAGTACTTGGATAACTAGTAATAACGAGAAAATTACTGAAATCCAGACCGGAATAAAAATTTTCAAAAATGCGCTCCTAAAGATGACAACCATGTTCAGTAGCCTCGATCTTACTCTAGATCTACGAATAAAAATGGCTAGATACTACGTATTTCCAATCTTACTGTATGAAATGGAAGCATAGACGTTAAACAATCATCTAATTGATAAGATACAGTCGTTTGGATTAATAGAAGGTATTAAGTTTATCATGGACAGGCAAAGTAAAAATTGCAGATTGCTGGAAATTATCACATTAATAAAACAGCGAAAACTAGAATATCTAGGGCATACCATGATAGGAGATACTGCGGGTTGTTATTCAATGCAAAATTGCAGGGAATCAAAACGTAGGGAGACGCAGAAAATCATGGCTGTGATACTTGAGAAGTTTAGATGTAGTTCTAGAGATATTTTTATAACGTCAGTATCTAAAGCGAAGATAGCCATACTAATAGCTAAAACCTCTGAGTCGCAAATGGCACCTAAAGAAGAAAAAGCTTTTAATTTGTCACCCTTTATTAAAAGTAATAGTATGGTGTGTAAAGACCAAGTTATGATTAATAATACTACATAAGAAAACATTATTAAGAAATACGATATATAAATTTGACGTTTTTCTTTCATAGATAGACCACATGCATAGTTTTAGTGGAATTTATGATATTTCTGTGTATTTTGTAATTGTGTATAATGTATGGCATGAAAAATGGAAGTTCAAGTGTATTGTGTAACACATTGAAAAAAATTATTATGTTTTATATTTTTAACCTTTGCTTAATTAAGTATTTGATTTTTAAAACTTAATCTAACTTCTAAAAGCTATAATTTTGTCCATTCAATTTTAATCTAAAATAAATTCGATCAATGTAAGAAACAATTTCCAATCTAGAGCAAGATTGTTTAGTTGCATTAAAGAGCTCCAACTTTAATCTTTTGCAGAAGCTCTGCTTTGTAATAAATCCAGACAGGCTAAGGCTAACAAAACTTATTTATCTTTTATCCAATAAAAGTTGGTGGCATTGTAAAAGTGTAGGATCGTTTTAGTTACACAAACAGGTGTCACACTAGCCAACTATAATAACTCAAACTTTTAATAGTAAAATCGTCCCCTATTTTTGAAATTTGAAATTATATTAAAGCATAATCAATATTTCATCAAACTAGAACCACATGTTATAATATTGCAGTTTGTTTTTAGGAAATAAATTATATAAATGTTCATTGGTCGAAACAAAATACATATTCATAAACTGAATTCATTTCGCTAAATATGAAACTGTACCACAAAATTTAATCATTTCGTATGTTATTGGATTTTCAATCCTCCGGAGGACGAAGCTACTATTGCAATCAAGTATTTCATTAGGGCAATTACAACATTATCAAAATAAACTTAAAGTGTATCACATGTAATATTGTTTGAAGTTGTGTAGAGCAGGGAATGAGATAAACAAGTATGTTACTTAA
Organism: Gymnusa sp. GC000175; assembly: GCA_030264735.1. Lineage (NCBI taxonomy): Eukaryota > Metazoa > Arthropoda > Insecta > Coleoptera > Staphylinidae > Gymnusa > Gymnusa sp. GC000175. The sequence continues at coordinate 4,886 of JARJDX010000383.1, forward strand.
CCTACTTTATGTTATGTTAAAAGAAAGGATTATTTGGAGCGGCGAGGACCTGCGGCACTTTCTAGAATAATGCTTCCTGCGGTGGTCACTGACCCTGACAATCAAATTAATTAAGCTATTAGCACTGCAATTTCTGCTCTTTTTAATCTTAACACAGATCAGTTCCCCAAAAAACCACCACAACTTAAATTTAACCAACCGAAAAATAACAAAAGTATTAAGGATTATTCACCTAAAAAAATTATAATAAATATTTGTTGCATATACGAGCCCAGTATTATTATTAAATATGCAACATAATAGCAATAATTAATTAAAAAATTAGGTTGCATTAAATATTAGTTATAATAAAGGTTTGAAAGGGTTGTTTGTTGATGATAGCATTTGGCATTATTTTGTAATCGAATGTTCACCACATACATCAACATCACGCTTGGGTTGTGTGTATTATTTATTACAGAGGTACATTTATTGAAATCTGAATCATGTGGATGTGAAGTGGGTTTGTGTATGAAATAGAGCCTTTAAATTCCATGAATTTATTTTCGTATTAAAACGCAATCTCCAATTTCTCGGGCCCTCAACACATAATAAAACTTTTTGTGTTAAATTAAATATTTGTGAAAAAATTTATTTTATTGCGTTTAAATTCTAAAGAATTCTCGTCTATTATAATTATAAGTATGTGTTTAAAATATTTAAAAGTTATCACCATTAATTATAAAGAAAATGATAATTGAAGTTTTTTATTTGTACAATTTACGACTGGATGTGCTAAATAATTTTGTATTTTTTAGCATTCATATTTCTTTACAATAAATTTTATTTCTTTGAAACCGTTAAATATTTTTTGACGGTCGATTATTTCTACTAATGGTAGAAACTTCCTTTTACTTCATTATTAATCAATAAATCTTTTCTTTAATCTTATTTTCTTTATATTTCTGTAATAAATGATGTTATATTTCTATTTTATTTATAAGCAGCAGTAAAACAATAAAAATGCTAAAATATTTATGACGAAATTAAACTTGAGTATGTAAAAAATAAACTCAATGCATAATTTAAAACACAGAGTTTCTCAAACTGTAGTTCGCGGCCCAGAACTAGTACCACGAAAAAAGGGAATGATTGTCTGAGAATTGTATTTTTATTTTGTTCTTCTTCATTTCGGCGCAAAGAAAATGATATATTTTTAAATTCTTCATTTATTTTAACGTGCAAGGATGCAATGTAACATTTGTTATATGACAATTCGTTATACAGCAAAAATTTAAAAAAAATTAATGAACCATCTTTGTTTTTATAAAACAGGCACAAAATTTAAATGCTTTTCCTAAATTTTGAAGCGTAGTCGTCAGCTTAGGACGCCACTCCTGGCGCATAGCGTCTTCTCTGCCTGTCATGCTGGCAACTTACATTACAGGTGGACCTACAGTTTGGCGTGGATTCCGAACCACTGGAGTAACATGATTTCTCATCTAACATCGGACCAGAGAAGGTTTTAGCCATGAAACTTAAATTTCGAAGTGTCTACTGATATTAAAATATTTTGTCATTTTTATTTTTATTTCGAATAGGAATTGAGTTTAATGATCCCCAGAACCAGAAGCACACCGTTTTGAAAAAACTCCATTAACTTTATGATAAAGCGATAGCAAGACAATTCCAGTTTCGGACTATAAGTGGGTTGTCGAGAGATTTCCATCTGAATATTTGTAGCAACGATTGCGCCTTACCAGGAGTATGGCCAGAGCAATATCGTGGAGTGACTTTACTACAGCATTAATCTCATCTGAGTACAGTAGGCCAATTTTTTTTCAATGGTTTGTGATACCGATCAGCGTTGATTGTTTCTCCATTACCAGCAAAACGTCTTTTTTTTCTAGCACAAAAAGTTTGCCAACAATTTTAAAATGATAACCGCCTGCTTACATTTTGGGCCATCCAACCAAAATTCCTGAAGAATTAATAGCAACAATTGATGCACGCATCTGGCCAACCAGGCACTTTACTATCGATAAACTACAGAAGGATTTTCTGCACATTTTCTGGTCTGTTTGTGATAAAATGGTTTTCCAACAAAATGTTGCATTCAAATGTCAAAAAATTATGATTACAGTGAATTGGTCTTATCAGTTAAATCGTGAACGATGCGATGTACCCAGTTATTACTTGGATATACGTGGTGTTCCTTTAAACTGCGTTTTGATAACCGATGGGATGGTTTGTTTTCAATTTAGATAAGATGTACAAAAATTATACTTCTTAAATGAATTCTCTCCAATTTTCCAAAATATACTGCACAAATTTATTACTGAAAAACCCAAAAGTTTTTTTTTATATTTTTCCTTGTTTCCGGACATTGGCTTCCACCAATATAAGTACCCATTTTTATGCAGTTCGCATCCCAAATTCCGTTCCTTTCATCTGATGCCTACTTACTGACTCTTTGTGCACTCTTAGAGTTTATAAAATCATAATTATATCATCACATAGCATATTAGGATAGAGTATTTTTTTACAGAGTTGTTTTTCCTCAAGGGCGACTTTTTCTGTTTCATGTAAACAATTGATGTGAGTATAACGTCGTTTGACTCCATGAAGTTTTCTACCAAATCTTAATTGGTATAAATATCTTGAATTGATATCCTGCAGGCTTTGAAATTTATAACTGCATATTATCCGAAATCTTGATCATCGTATTTTGCTGCACTATTTGATATTGGTACTCTTTTTATGTTAACAGCATTTTACATTTGATAATATTTCATGTGCTTCTACATCTAAGACCTTTACTTCAGTGTTTTATTTTTTTGGTAATGACATCGTCAATAAGCGACTCTAATCTTTTGGTGTTCTGCGTTTATTCGCTTCGCCAAGCTGTGCAACATCCCGTCTGCAACATAAAACTTTCCTGGTGATGCTGACATCTATAGAATATTGCTTATTTGCTTGTACAATATATTTTTCTTGGCAATAGGTCCATCATCATTTGGTGCTATAATTGCTATAATAAATGGAATCACACCCTGAGAATTCTCTCATTTATGCAGTCCCATTCCTATATAGTGATCTTGGATTTGTATTTCTTATTTAATATTAGGGATATACCAAGTTTTGCCCTTTCTTCTTTAGGATCTCCTCTATATAGCGTTTTTTATGTCGTTCGTGATAGCAGGCATCAGCTGCGACCTGTTCACCTGGAACACTTATCAGATCTTTTCAATAACTATTATACCAATTGCAGATTACATTCCTATGCATGCTTCTTCCTAATATGTAAACACTATGTTCACTTTATTTGTTTGTTCACTGGTTATGACATTAAGTCATACGATATTTTCCCTTAGTCGACGCACTTCACCATCACGATATAGCAGTTTACTACTACTACTACTGCAGTTGAAAACGGACTTTATGTTATTTGGCGCATCTTTTAATTTCTTCTTCTAGAGTTAGCACCATTAAGTCGCAATGAATATCAGAGTTTCCTGTGTACCTTCTTATATTGACGATGGATATTTGAATATTTTAATCATTGGCGTTCGTTGTGACTGATAGTAGGAGTTTATTTGCATTTTACCTGTGTATTTAAGGTGTTTAATGTTCATCAGATTTGTACAGTTTTGCCAATTGGTGTTAGTTGGGTGGCCTAAGTACGAAGTCATGTAAAAGCTAAACTGGTCATAAAGTAAATTGAAAAAAATAGTGGGTGACATAATGTCTTCAACAAATGACGATATCATCAATATTAAAATAGTCTTCAGAGTAATAATGTTTTAATATCACCGTTTATTAAATAGTAGTATAAAAGCCCTATATTTTTATAATCCTTAAATATACCAAAAGAGTTGTAGCAGTTATGAATGAGATTAGTAATATGATTGTTTATAAAATGTAACAACAAAAACGCAAGAGAAAAGAAATAAAAAACAATTATTTTAAAAAATAACAGACATTTTTCATGCCAGTCTCTTTAAAAAAAATGTTTACGTACTTTAAATCTCAGAATACACCGTTTTCATTAAATTATAATGTTGCTTAGCTTAAATAATTAAAAAGCCTTCTAAAGACGATGAAATCATCTAATAAAACCTAAGTTGTAGGGGACTTTTTTCACAAACAAATATTGGAATGTTTTTAATGAATTTATTGCAAAAAAAGCTTTAACGTTTCAGAACCTTAAAGACTTTTATAAAAGCTTTAAATATGTCTCAATTACTTTAAGAAAAAATAAGGGGTATGAATTATTCTCAGCAATAAAATGTAGAAGTAAGTCAACTTGAACTAGGGGTGGTATTTTATGACCGTGGAGGGCAAAGTTTAAATTTGATCAGATAATTCTATCCTTTAAATGCAACGAAAGGGAATAATATAACGATGAACGATCCATGGCCTTGTAAGAGATAAGATTACTTGCGGAAATGTTTTAATAAACTGTTAATTTAAAATCTTGACGTAATTAAATTTTAATTTTTAAAATGTGTTTTAAAATTAAATACATCAAGCTATAATGTTCAGGGACTTTGTTGTGTATTTGTTAAATTCTTTGTGCCTTCAATGAATGGAATCACAAAGCTTTGTAATTTGTCATCAAAGTGGAAAAGATTGAAAGTTCAATTTGTCAAGTTATGTGGTGCTGACTGTTGACAAAACAATTTCAACTCTATTCCCTACAAAACAAGATTTTATACAAATCATTTAATCAATATAATCGTCCGATACACAACATGAATTGCAACAAATTTGATTTAAAAAAATGCTGAAATACAGATTTTAATTGAAATGAATGTTTGTAAAAATTATTTTTTCACATCGTTTTGTGCAAGTTGGACGCTTAAGGAAGAATGGTTTTAAATTTGTTGAATAATTATGGGAATGTGTCTACGTAGGAGAATAGCGGTAAATAAATACAACAGGTGACAAAACTTATTTCCGCGACAACTAAATACTTGGTACCACACAGTACCATGAGTTGATTCAATGGAGGAGAGGGAAAGGCCACCATCAGGATGTTCTCAATCAACTCTTGCTGGACATTAGACCATTCACACCACTCATATTACTATAGCCATGTACTTGACACGATTAAATCTGCATGCTATTATGATCCCCAGATTACAGCTGATTACATTCTACAAAGCTCCTACAATATCTAAACATAACATAACTAAATAAAGTTTTTCATATTTCTCAAACAAAGTGGCAGCGGAACAATATTAAAAATGATAAGATTAGAATTTTTGTTAAAATTCATGGAGTATGTTAAGAATACTCAAAATTTTTATATTTAACAGCTGGAGGGAAATGTTGTTTTCGTTTAAAGAAGTTTAAAGAATGTGAAGTGTTAATATGGCTTTTAAGGAAACAATGTGTTACACATAAAATTAATGCTTTTTCCATTAGGTATATTTTTCTCCCAAGATTTTCCTGTCTAATTGCTTCCAGTTAATGTAAAAATACCATGCGCTTTTCTAATGTTTTTATAAACTGAAAAATTTCTTCTTGAAAGTAATTTGAACACAATTTCTAAGTAAAAATTTAATTCGGTAATTACCAAAGGAAAATTTTAAAACATTTACAAAAATAAATATACACAACATACTTTGTTAAGGAGGAATTACATTTATATTTCAATAGTGTTATTAGTTCATTAATTTAATATATAGGGGTCAAAAGCTGGTAAAGGGTCTCGAAAGGGGGCATGTACAGCTGAAGAATACGCACCAACTAAAGCAGTGAGAAATGCCCACTGTTATCTGGCAAGAGCCACAAATTCAGGAAATTGAATTAGCCCTGCCTAAGAGTACTTTCATCTCCATGAAGACATTATCCTTCGGGATAGTGCACTATAGAAGTGCGTGATGTAGCATACGGAAGAGGATAAAAGGCAAATTTCCGGCGCCTTAAAACGGGAGCAGCTTGGCTAAAAAAAAATAAACCCTAACAGAAAATTATGGTTCCCCAGGATTGGGTGTTTGGTTGTTGGGCCAGCACCTTAGCACCCGTAAGAAAATGCTAAAATCTTAACAATGAGCCTCGGAATAGGAAAGAACTACAACAAAGATAACATACGAAAATGGACGATGAGTATGGCTACATGGAACGTGCAATGCCTAAATACAAAACAGAGAGAGGTATTTCAAAAACTAAGGGCAATGAACATTGATATATGTGTTTTATTAGAAACCAAAAAGAAAGACAAAGGAAACTAGAAATATTCATTTTTACAGTGAAGTCAGTAAAACGGAAAGAGCGAAGAGGGGAGTTTCCATAGTAGTACTCCAAAAACTAAAGAAATATATAAAAAGTTGGGAAGAAATCAATGATAACACAATAATGAATGAAAAATTTCAGGGGTCACGAAATATGCACGTACGGACGATGCGAATAACGCAATTAAGGGTAAATTCTTTGACCAAATTCTATCCCAAATTCTATCCAGGAAGAAAGTGATTATGTTAGGAGATTTTACCGGACAAACCGAAAAATATGGTTATTGTTCAATTGTAGGTAGAAGAGGTCCTGAATGATAATGGGCAAAGATTAATAGAAATATGCGGGAGCTACTCCCTTAGAATAATGATTGAATGACTTCTTTCCACATAATATAATCCATAAGTACACCTGGCACCAAGCTCATATTCAAAGCACCAGAATAAAACCAAAATAAACGTAAAAGAAGCAGAACAAATATAAAAATATTGAAATACAACTTAGAATAAACGTGAAAAGAGCAGTGCAAATATAGAAATAAAGAAGAACAACTTAAAAAGCCCCAAACAAGAGTCGGTAAAATTCTGTACAAAACCCGATTGACTTAAAAACTAATTCAAGATGAACAAAAAAATGCAAATGAAAAATATGAGCATAAAAGAACCTGCATCCAGGAAGCAGCAATAGAAGCCCTAGGAGAAAGGCCATCGAAACAGAAAAACGGCGGACAAAAGAACTAGATAAAGAAGTAAAGATAAAAAGTTATTATATAATAATTAGCTTAAAAGTCAGGGTAATGAAGATCATGAAATTATATGTTCGGATGAATAAAGAAATGAAGAGAGGTGACGCGATGTTAGAACGAATGGTGGGAAAGAAAATGTGAAAAGTTAGACAGATGCAATGGTAGTAGAAGCTTGAAACACAGTAAATTAACAGTGGAAGCTGAGGAAGTTGTAGAGATTATCTCTATTGGTGACGTAAGAAAAACTTTACACAAAATGAAAAATGAAAAGACTGTTGGACCTGGAGACATTCCAATAAAGTGAGTGAAGTGTGCACCAAGCATTCTTTTGAAAAATATAACGGAGATTATTACCTGAAACTAAAATACCTTAGTTCCTTATTTAAGAAGGAAAATAAGAAAGAATGTGGAAACTATAGACGAATAAGCGCCACAAGCTCTATTGGAAGCAGGATATTATATATACATACACTGGATAGATGACTTACGCGTAAAAGTGAAACAAGTGGTGGAGGAACTAGGGGCGCTGATGCAACTAATGTTTTGCCTACCACATAAATGGCCTAATATCCGTTACTTTGTACGTATAACTAACACTAACCTCATATTTTAATGGCCTGTGCAAAATAAACTAATTTATCAAATATGTTTGGCAACATCCAGGGATTATGTAATTTAACCACAATTATCTGTCTGTGTCAGTGTAATGCTTGAGTATTCATCGCAAATACATTAAAAATTTTAAATTTAGCGCAATTTTTGCCTACCATACGAATGGCGGCCTTTTAGTCACTTGATTCACCGCTGTCAATAAGCAAAATATGTAAGTTAGCAATCCAGTGTATATATATAACATACTTGATTTGGGGGTTATATAGTCGGATATTAAGGAATTGGGCTGAGACAACCTTTCGGGAAATTGAAGAGCTAAGTGGATTTCGGGCTGGCAGATCAAGCATCGACAACGTATTTCCTTTAAGACAACTTATAGAAAAACGATCAGCCAGAAATCTTAGTACACACTAGATCTCCATACATTCCGAAAAGACGTATGATAGCATCCATCTCAGCAAGCTCTTTGAGGTACCCAAAAATAGCTCAATGAGGAATAGATACATAAGATCTATTGTCAATATTTACAAAAATTCAAATCGTGTAATTAAAAGTGGAAAGAGGATATCGAAAGCCATTACCACTACAAAGGGACTCAAACAAGGGTGCAGTCTTTTTCCAACCCTTTTTAAAAATATAGCAAAAGTGAACTTAAAAAATGTCTAGAAAATGCGCTGGAAAGGGATTTGAAATTTCTTTTTGCTGACTATCAGGTCGCAATTGCCAGTGATGAACACGACGCTAGTTAGTTGGCACGAAATCTTATAGGGGAGTATGTAAGATTGCCCAAAGATGAACCTAAGATAAACTTGACAATGCCTATGTATAGGGACACATCACCAATGACATTTACTTAGACTCTGGAGAGATAAAAAGATGCACCGAATATACGTATCTAGGGAGCATTTTATTAAAACTGTACATGTGAGAGGGAAATCCAGAGTAGGATATTTGAAGGAAGAGCAGCATTCTTTATTTTTTATCAAACTACAATTAAAATTTAAAACACATTATATTAATCTATAGTTTACCCGATAGCAACCTATGCATCAGGATGCTGACAGTTTTCTGCAAAATACAAACGGATAATGGAAGCGATGGAAATAAACGATCTACAAAGGTTATGAAGAACATCTCGTTTAGAACATATAAGAAATAAAACGGTTCGAGAAAGAAATAACGTAACAAATACAAATAATATCGAACAGAGACAGCTCGTATGTTACAGGCATGTAGTGAGAATGGCAGCAACAAGGTGACTCAGAAGAAAAGTAAGCTACGTTCCATCGAATAGGAAGAAAAGAGTAAGACCTAAAAGTACCTGGAAACAAGCCAGAGACTTCCATGAAGTGGAACGACTGGTGGCGAGATGCGGGATTTGACGGAGTTTTTAGGACCCCCTTATATATTATTATATTGGCGATACGCCCTCTAGCGGAGTAAAAATTTACTTATCCCATAGTGGGTAATATTTAAATTATAAGTGTTTACATAGTTAAACGATATTTACAAATTCACCAAGCATAAAAAAACACCCAGAAAAGAGCCCAGGCACAGAAAAACACACGAAAAAGCTCCAAGTTAATATTATTATAATCTGCGATAATTTTATTTTACCCACTTAGAGCTATAAAATATGGCGGGAAAAATTAATTTGAATCCCCTATATTATAATTAATATATTAATAGTCAATTCTGGAAAATATAAATATAAATTACGCTTTGAATGTTTTTTAATTTTTGTATTTTTTATATTCATTTCTCCAATTTGTCTTTTATTAAGCAATCAAATAAATTGAAGGAGCCAAGGAATAATTTTATTACATAAAGGAATATTTTTGCAGCAAGTGAGAGATATAATTAGATTTAAATCTTGCTTTTGTGGTAATTAATCAATCATTTAGAATTGGTGGCAATTGAAAACAATGTGTTTATGTTACAAACACGAAACTTCACGCCACAAATCAAACAATTGAAATTAAACAAATAGTACAGAGAGACATGTTGTTGTTTAGCATATTACGAGTTGATTTCTGATTCGCTGATGCGAATTAGCTGATGCGGATAAGCGAGCATATTAATAACACGAGTTAATTAATAATCATTTATAGCTAAATACATTTTATTTAATTAATTAATTTTATTAGTTAATTTAATGAATTTATTCTTAATTATGTTTTATGGTTTTTTATATGATTAACTTTAATTTAACCTGCGATAGTTTTTGAATAGACGTTGATATTAATTCTTGTGCCCTATGTATTATTACATGACCAGAATAAAGGCTCGGTCACACAGAACGTGATCTGTCGCAGCGGGCAGCGTTCTCTGACCGCTGCAGGAGGGCGATCTGCTTGTTTTGCATAAAATTGCATCAAACATGTCTCACATAAGGCGATCTGTCGCAGCGATCCATTGTATTGATTGCAGCGTGCCGCGATGCAGTTTTACAAAATTACAAATTGATCGCGCGGTCGGTTTAGAAACATTAGAAAGATGTGTAAATAGAGAGAGTTGTTAATAGAACCATTTCGAAAATATCACTATTTATTTGACACGTACCATAAAGATTATAAAAATTCATAGCTCGAGAACGAAGGCGAAATTCAAAAATTGGTTCCTACAAATTATAGCGCTTTTTATTGTAAACAGAAAGAAGGAAGCATGGGCAGTGTGGCACAAAAATTACTCTAGTTATATCATTTTTTTTTTACCCCTAAATATTAGGATTAAGGATTAAAAATTTCGCCATAGCGGTTTCTCGTCGATCCCGGTCGAACGCCGTTTTCTGTGTTCGGCTACATGACGCCGTTTTTGAGATATGCCGTTGCGACGCTAAATTTTAATAGCACCTGGACGCCGTACCGTTTGTCACACAGGATTCTCGACCCCCTACCAGAGAGAACTTTTATGGCGCTATCGACTTATGGAGTCGGAAAAAATGTGTCGCCGCCAGCTTCCAAAAGCTAAGCTACAAAAATCTTGGTATGATTTTAGTTCAATACATAAACGACGGTATTCCCCGAATTCTTCTCTCTTTGCATTGATATCATGCACCCAATATCTTCTTTTATTTTTACTATTTTGTAATGTTAAGAGAAGAAGGAATTCTTCCCAAACAGAGCTGCTACTTTTTCAGCTAAAAACTAAATATTGCAACAAAAATAATAAGAAATTTGTATAAAGAACAAAACCAGGAAGGTTCGTTGATAATAATATCCCCCCAATGTGACGTCCCCATATTGCTGATCGTTGTGATGAACGCGCGATCGCTGCCCGCAGCGACAGATTGCGTTCTGTGTGGTCGAGCCTTAATTATTGAAGTGAAAACTTCTTTAGCCGCGTTGGGCACTTTTTGGTAGGGAAAAATCTTACAGGTTCGCGTCACCGACATGCTCATGACTCGGACACGCGCAGCGTGTGCTGTGCGCGTTAGGCGCTTTTTGGAAGGGTGAAATCTCGTGCGTTAGCGTCACTGACATGCTTATAGCGCTTATAGCAGTATATCTGTAGCTATACAGTTTACGTATTGTACAACATTATGAAATTTCAAATTTTAATACTAAAAGTTCTAAGTTTTCACTTCTATCGGCAGTCCCTATAACGCCATTTTTTTGTTATTTATGACTACTCTTTGTATTGTCATAATTTTTAAGTTTGTTGGTCAGTGTCTTGCTACATACGCTTTTCTTGGTAGTGAAGAGAATTTGTTTCTGTAGTCGGAATTATCAAAGTTTATTATATTCTTATAGATTTCTATTAAAAATTTGTAATATTTATGACTATCCGAGAAAAAGGAGGATATAAATTGGTGAAATAGGGAAAATTTCTCTATTAAGAAAGGTCTGGGGTATAGGATGGGACCAGATAATTATAAAAGAGATTCAATTATATGATCTGAACGCTTGGCCGGGAACTGTACAGGTAGATATCTTAGAGAAGTGAACAATTTAGACGAAAAGTAGCGGAAAACAAAATCTATGACAATAAAAATAGAAAAGAGATAATTTCGGAGTTAAAATTTCAGTGTCGTCAAAATCGAATTGACCAAAGAGATGAAATGAGCGCCTAGATAAAACAGAATCGAAGAGACTAGCAAAATTAGCAAAATCCGAAATTTTTAGCGCATCAAGACCAATTGGAAGAACCAGATCTGTTGAACAGATAAATCGTAAACCGAACTAACGATGTAATACCTGCATACTAATATATCATTCAAAAGTAACGGATGTAACTATTAGAGTTATTCAACATACATTTCACAACAAAATGAAGTTGCAGAGACATACTGACAACCTAATTGGATGTTAAATAATGAAATATCGATATGTTTCTATTAAAAGTATCGAATATATTTTAAATTTGTAAATAAAATTCGTGTAACCACACTTTCATTTTTTAATAATGATTTTTGGTGAACAAATGTGAACAGTTTAAGAAGCACTGGTCTAGGCCATAATATATAATGATAATATTATAAAAATGGGATTGAGTTTGTTGAATGAGCAATTTTTGGAGACATCTATCTGAATCTTTAATAGATATTTTTACTTCTGAATGGACAGAAAGAATAATCTGTGCGTCGAAGCATTAAATTGGCTCTCATTGTTTCTAAGTCAAGTTAATAGAGCTCGGTTCCGTGGTGACTATTGCTCTGCGCTTTGGAATAATAATTGAATGGAATTCTTTGATTAGTTTTTTCTTCTTTAAAATAAAAATTTGATGCAAAAAAATTTTCTTGATATTTCTAAATCTAATTTCTTTATTGCAATTTATTTTAGAGAAAGAATAAACAATTAATATAAACTATTTATTGGGTAAAAATAACATTTAATTAGCGTATAACTTATATCTACAGAGTGACCCATTTTTATTCTGACAGAGGAATATCTCAAAAAATAACATGACATAATGTTTTGGTTAAAATTTTTTAAATTGCAAAACTAAAACCTCCACTTTTTATAGCAGATTCGCATTGTGTTGAGAGGATTACACAATTTTTAACAAAATACATTTTTGTAATACCGCAGATGGCGCTGTAATTACGGAAAAAATTATTTTTTTCCTGTAATTACAGCGCCACCCACGAGTGTTGCTTAAAACTGTTTTAAGTAAAACTTATGTATTTTTATCCGTAAAATCTAAATTTGCAATAAAAATTGGGAGGTGCTATTTAAAATTTTAAAGTTGTGAGGTAAGAGGGTGGAAATTTTTTAACAAAATCGGCTGTTCTCTTCCAAACTTTCAAAAACTTTCAGAAAAAAAACTTTTTGTCATTCGATGCCTTCGTCTATTTTTCGAGATATTTCTGTGTTAAGAATAATACACCCTGTAAAATAATCGTAGAATAATTGAGCTAAACGCGGATAGAAAACTTGCGAAGTACGATTTATAATAAAACATATTTCAATCCTGCATCCCTTAAATAGGACAACATAAAAACAAATATAAAATAAAAACTAAATATACTAGACCAGCGAATCCCAAAGCTTTGGACTCGCGAATTCCTTAGGTTGTAACCGTACCCCTGCGCTTTTTTTCTATAATTTTAAACATTTGGACTTAATTATAATTATGAAATAAATTTTTTTTTTCAAATATTATAATAAAACTAAAACAATTTTAAAATTTGTTTATATCTTTCTCTCTTTTTCAAATAATTTATAATTACAAAAATGGTAATTAATATTTCCGCTTAGTCGAAAGTTTTATTAATTATTTTAACACAAAATTAAATTTTTTTAATTTCATAAAACCGTAAAATATAATTATTTCTATTTCAATAAATGTTCTCTTTGATGGTGTGAAAATTATTTCATTTGTATTAGCTTTTATTTAATAATTTATATTACAAAAAGTGTAGAATTATAATTAATTTTATTATGGTGTGAAAAATTAAATAAAAACAAAAAACATTTACACTGTTTGTAAAATGTATTCAAATAAATTTTTGTCTAAGATTTATAACGCAAAGAATCCACTTTAAAAGAGTTATAAAGCGTGAGGTACTTTACTTTCATTGTGCTCAGAGTAGATTTATTGAGATATTTTAACCTTTATTTTCTAGCGGCTACACACGATATTAACCTCGGTGGATAAACCCGAGTCTTAATTTCAGTCTCGTATTAGATGTGAATATTATTGACTGGAACTTTTCCATTAATTGGTCTTATTTTAGAATATTTCGATTAAAATTGTGAAACATTTAGCAAAACTGTAAAAGTTTACTATCGAGTACATAACTGTTATTTCTGTAAATAACAAATAAATATTTTATAATTTTCAAAAAAATATGATGTGGTTTCTATACGACTTTCATTTACGATTCTGAGACATATCCGTTACTTTTGACAAAAATATAAGTATATCCATTCTGTATCATCAAATTATGTTGCCAGTATGTCTCTGCAATTTCATTTTATTTAAATGAATGTTGGTAATAATTCCGATAGTGACATCCGTCACTTTTGACCGATATTTAACCATATTTTCCAGGTTTATTTTTAAGAATCATAAAAGTCGTATTCCATATCTTTTGTAAACCTTTTCCAGTGTTCCTATTTTATATCCCATATTATTGCATTCACTAGGTTTCTCTTTTTTCAGTAGTTTTTAGACTCCTACATAGCAATTAAGTAACTTTCTTTACTTTGGCGAGGATCTTTACCTCTTCGCCAAACAATTCTAATTTTCCACGTGTTGTTGATGTTAATATTGCGAGTTCCCCGGCCATCTTTTGAAGCAGAGTTGATGATTTTAATCACCCTTATCCAGCTTTCTTCCACAGTATCTTCAGCGTTCAATGTTGTTTGCGTTTATGTAATTTTTAGTCGATTGCGGTATAGCCCTCTGGTGCTATGGTTCTTCAGGGATTTTATGATGTGTTTTTTTTCTATATAATAATATATGCAGGATTTTTGTGTGTGATGGAGTGGCCATACCCATTTTGTAGAGTACTAGACCATGATCTGATCCATTGATGGCCGATGTCAATCATAATGAATTTTCCTATTTGTGATTATATAATTAATTGTAGATTCGTGGTCTCTAGTATTTCACAAAAAAACTTATGATGAGGCTTGTGTGGATGAAATGTTACTCTTTATATTTTGACATCCTGCAGTAATTATTTGTAACTGAAATTTTACCAAATTCAACAAAAAATGCTATTAACATTATCTTTAAAATAGGTTAGGTATATTGGGTAATCCTGATCACGTAGAAGTGGGAAAGTTATAGTAAAAAATGGTGATTCCAGCTTTAAATTCTAGACAACTTTATTGCGACAAAGATTTCGTTCTTTTATTATAATACATTACACAACCTGTAAAGTAAACCATTATCTCAAGAAAGCATCTTTGCTTTTTGAAAATAAATTAGGAAATAATAACAAAACCAACACAGATAGCTTTTATATGTACGGACAATGTAATAAAATGAATAAATGTTAACAAAGCCAACACAAAAAAGTAATAAATGAAAAAAAAAAAAAAGAATAGATGGGTAATTGCGTAAGGATTATAAATTTTAGTACCCATTTGTTAATTACCTTTCATAATAATTTTTATAAAAAGTAATTAAGCAATTAATTTATTCCAGCCCTAACCCCCTTTTTATTATAATTTTACTTCTTTTCTTTTTTTTTCTAATATTTTTTATATTAAATTATTAAAACATATTTACTACTAATTGTTATATACCATTCTTTTAAAATGAGTGATTGCACTGTCCCATAATTTTAATAAATAGCAGTGGTTAGTTGTTTCATCAATTTTCATTACAAAAATATTACCTCCAGTAAGTGGCTAGAGATTTACGGTTTATTGAACAATTTTTCAAAGAGGTTTGTTTGGAGTTAATAAAATCGAAGTTAATGTTTAATTTATTTTCTGGAGAAAAATTGAGAAGTATAAAATATTGTTTCTTACTAATATACAGGGTGTCCCAGATAAGTTGTTCGACATGGGGATCTTGAGAACCGTAAGTGATACGTTTTTGGGTAAATTAGACAAAAGTTAAACCAATTTAGTGACGTCATGATTTTTTTTCAAAAATGCATAGGTCACTAGATATCGGTTAAAATGTAATATTTACGATTTTCAAGAAGAATTTACAAGGATGCTCAAATTTTTCCAACATTTACAGTTTTCGAGAAATTGATATTAACTTTCATATTTCATATGGGGGTCATAGTAGGCTATACCTTCAAAAAATCTATATTTTATCCTTTATATTTTAAATAAATAAAACCAAAAAGTTTAAATTTTTTTTTATACACGGTTCTACAAAGTTCAGTACGATAAGACTAAATTGATATGTCACATTGTTTTGAAATTATTATTAACAATGTCATTTGTCAATTTGTTCAAATTGTTAACT
>JARJDX010000413.1:0-10550 GCA_030264735.1 Gymnusa sp. GC000175
TTGTAAAGTTATGAACCAAACGCCGATAATATACTTGTGTAGTAAAGCTTACTTTTCTTTAAAATCGATTAATCTAGTCACTTTTCAAATTGTGGAAAGTATCGCAAACGAAGGTATGGGATGGTTTTTAGTGGGGCGCGAGCTTTTTGCAACGTGTCTATTATAACTACATGTATTTGAAATATTTACGAAAATTACGTGATCCCAAAAATACACGTATTTTAGAACGAAGAAAAAATATTCTCGGAACTTAAAAGCAAATAAAAATTAAGAACGCAAATACACAAATCTACAATAAAAATACCCAAAAAAATGGAAATGTACAAAAATGAATTTGATGTTATTTTGGGGATTTTTAAAATTTTTGAGATTAAAAATAAAAAATGGCGATTACCAGACGACTTTTATTTACGGATTTGAGACATATCGATTACTTTTGAAAAAATGATAAGTATACAGGGTGGTTTAAAAATTATTATAAAAAAACTGAAAATCGTAATTTTTTAAAAAGTCAATATTCCCGTACTTATAAAAGATACAAAAAAGTTTCAAATGAAATTACCTTGATTTAACGAAGGAAACTTAAAACTGCGGTCGAACTTAAATTAAAGATGGCGGTTTCTGAGATATCAATAGCAATTTTATTATTTTAAATGGCCGCCATATTTGATTTTTACATGATTAAATACACTTATTTTTTTCTCTTTTTAACCTATGCCAGAATAAAAAATTATGAGAAATATTAATTGTTTTAATTTTTAATCAAGTAGGCATGAAAACAACAAAACAAATTATTTATAAAACAAAACAAATTTATGTTATTACTGAATACTAAAATAAAAGATATTTCCGCAAAAATCACTTTCTGCACTTTCTTTTATTTCGTAAATGAAAGTAATTATCTAAATTTTTTTAAATTTAAGTAAAATGATCTGGTTTGTTAAAAAAATCGTTCAAATTAAAAAAAAAATCATGTAACCCAAATTTAATTAATTAAATTTTGACAAAAACCATCGTATAATTAATCAAAATCATTACAATATCAATAAAAATTGCAACATAAACAACTATCTTTGATATTTTAAGAAAAATCACTTAAATTTATATAAAACTATTGCAGTTAAAAACAAAAACATTATAAAAACAATTGCACAAATTTGAAATTACTCATTGTCATAAGGGGTGGTTTTCGGAAGAAAATAGTGCACAGCTTAGCATAAAAATATATTTTTTTCAAACTTGCAATGATTTAAATTATGTTTTTGTGGCCCGTGGGCTCTTAGATCCCTTGCATTCAGACTCAAGGCACGCGCCTCTTGCGCCTGTACAGAAATCGGCCACTGTAAATATACAGGGTGTACAAAGTAAATAAAATACGTCTTAACGTATGGTTCTGATGGGCAACATCCGGAGGCCCTGCAATTATAAAGGCCCTGCGCGCCTAGGAAGGAAATCATAAACTACCAATCGAATAACTCTTTTTTTTTTTCTTGGCGGGCATGTCGTGTATTTAGTTTTAGTTTTTTGATAGTTTTGTCTGCAACATTATTCACTAAATATTCTATAAATCTTTGTGTGGAGGCCCTGTGCATAACTGTGCCTGGGGGCCCTTGCTGGCGTTAAGACGGTCCTGATTAAATGCAAGTCGGCAAAAGTCGTTTCCCCTGAACGGTTGCACCGCGCATGTTCTTTGCTACCGCTGCGACCGACATGCTAAAAGTAGCCATAGTCATAGTTTCTTTCTTTCAAACAACAACCGCCATCTATAGGTCTGGTCGGGTACCTCTCGGACTACCCTGGTATCACAATGTTAAGGAAAAACACCAAAACTTGATATCAATTCCTCAAATTTTTTTCAAAATCATTTAAATTTTATTGAAAAAGGTACAAATTTTACCAATTTCAAACATATTTTAAACAGCATTACCATAATTTGTACAAAAACATAAAAAATTGTGGTGTAATTACCACACAACTTTCATTTTCCGAATTTGAGACATAATCATGTAACCACACGGACAGAGTAAAGTAGAAAACGTTTGGAAATCACTGAAAAGGGATTATCCGATCGTTTAATTATTTGAAAGTGAACGTTTTATGCAGGTAAATGACGTCATACAAAAAAAAAATAACATGGTAATGACGTCACCCACTTTTTAAATAGAATAAGGTACTTTTTCATTTTTGGAAAAGCTTCAGTTAAAATTTAAAGAAACCTTATCTCTACAGGTTATTGCAATGTTTACAAAATTTCTTGTAAAATTGTAGCTGTGATTATTGTTAAGTTATTTATCAAATAATTTACATAATTTTCTAATGCTTGATGATAAAATACCATTTGTGGGGGACATTTTTTACAACGGATGTATGCACTGTATATTTTAATCTAATTTTAACTTGAAAATACTTACTTTTAGCAGGTGGCGGTAAAGGAGGAGTTGCCTCCGTTAACTGTAAAGAAAACACAAATATTAGAATTGGACACATATCATATCTAAACTAATAAATATGCACAAATTGCTTCAATTGACTCGTTGGTTACACTAATATTGAATTAAAAATCTGCTAGCTGTGATGATAGTAAAGATAAAAAAGAAGCACAATAAGAAGACCAAATTTATTCATGTAAACTTTATTGAAATATTTTTATGTTATAGTTCCTAAAGTGGAAGTTCACTTGAATCTGTTTTAGTTTTTTGCATCTATTTCCAAGAGTCTGGGAGATGCAAAAAAAACTAAAAAAATTATACGAGTAAACTTTCACTTCCGGTTCATTGATTTTATCCAAAAACTATACAGTTCCAGATTCTACAAAAAAAATCGTGCATATAAAATTTTATCTTCTTTAGGGTATTCGTTAAGGTTGTAGAGAAAATGGCGATCATATTGAAATTTTATAATTTTGGATAGTAATCTGAACTAGTTACCTGAGCAAGGTAACTAGCCGAAAGCAGAAAAGCCGACAGGTCCAAAAACAAACAGAGACAAAAGACCGACATGAACCAAAGTTCAACATGGATTATGCCGACAGATACAAGGCCGACTTTTAGACACAGGTCCAAGAGATAAAGGACTTACAGACAAAAAGTCGACAGAACCACTTATACATTTCGACCTTGTGTCTATTTGGGACTTCTATCCGGATCCCCTAACAAACACACTGGTTCACAAACTCAAGTTTTATAAAATATAAAAGCTTGTGAAATGGCAAGAAATTTCCACAAATGTTTTAAAAATGCAGAACAAACTTTCAGTTTCACTGTGGCAAATTCAATCAAAATCTGATCAAAATCCACACACAGACACAGGCACTTTTTTAATTTTGGTCAACTCGTTCTATTCTATAATAAAGTAGTAATCGAGGATGTAGTGTTTGTTATAAGTAATATGTCATAAATATTGCTATTTTAGTTCTGATTGTATTTTTCATTATATAATTTCAGGTTTTTAAATCCTGTTTATAAACAACCGTGGATAATATCTTTTAGATACGTTTATTACTTTTTTGTTGTTAGGCAGCTTAGAAATTGTTGTGAATACCGTTACTCTACACTCAGAACTAAATTACATGAATTCAGACATGAAAATGCAGAAAATTGTAATTTCACCAATTTAAGGAAGGTGTTTTAAATTTTTTTTAATGATTCCATTACTTTTTACTTTATTTATTTATTTATTCAATTTATAAAATACTATGACGATCTAGATTCTAGAATATATGACAAGAAAACTTATAGAGGAATATTCCAAATGGTGATTTTTATTTACTACGATCATACCAGCGTCTTTAAGTTAAAGTTATAAAAAACAAAGGACGATATCTCCAAACCTGTCGATTAAAAAAAAAACTTTATACAAAACTAAAAGATCATTTATAGATCTATTCATTTTCATTTGAAATTTTTCAGTTTTTTTTTTTCGATTTTTAAGGCCCTTCTTGACCGCCACGGAAACATTTTTTTAATTCCCTTTGGTGCATAATAATAGTGACGGACGAGCGCCACCCGACGCTTTTTCAGATGTTTTTTACTCCGACAATATTTCCGAAACGGTAAACCTAATAAACAAATTGACTCGAAAACGTAAAACCCCGGGATGTCCACTTTATTTTCAATTCTTGCGAACGTGTTGGGGAGCGTAGCCTCATTTTACGAAAAATTGAGAAGCTAATCACTGTAAGATATTTTAAACCGGCAGTGCTTCATAACTTAATAGTCCCTATTTATGTCGACACAAACTTATCAAATCAAATCAAAACTTATAAATCGCTATGTGACAAACGGTACGGCGTCGAGACGTATTTGAAATTTATCTCCGTGACGCTATATCTCAATAACAGCGGAATGCGAAAAACGGCATTCGATCGAGAAACCTAAATGACGAAAATTTTATTCTTATATAAATATCTAGGCGTTGAAAAAAAATTTTTGTCGCCTCCCAAAAATTTAAAGATACGGAGTTAAGGTTGCGGCATCGTCACAATGAGTAAGACAAAAACACAAGCAGAGATATTGTTATTTTTTGCCCTCTTACTTCCGCTATGAATTTAATTTAAGCATATTTTTGAGGATTTTCGGAAAACAAAGAATAATGGTTGCCTCTCAGTGCATTCCTGCTATAAAACGACAGACAAGATCCAATTTTATTAAAAAATTACCCCACACTCTCGAGACACCTCTATTTTCAACAACAACAAAATTAACACCCCTCCCCCCCCAAAAAAACCAATTTACTAAATTATTTTTTAATTTCATCCATTACAGTAGTCGGAGTTTTCCAAAAATAATTTATCTTTTTACGTCAAACGATGCGCCGTTTAATTCTCGTTGTATGTTGGCAATAATGATCCGTCGCTTTTGAAAGACTATAATGAAAATATGTCGTTGCTACTTGATGGAAATAAATTCAATAAAATGTCGCTTAGCAACAAAGAGGATGAGTTCATAAAATGTTAAATTTTAAAAAATTGACCAGGAGTTTTTGAAATATTTAAACCATCATCTTGAGCAAAAAAATTCTATTCATTCTGGGATAATTTATATTTTTGGTCCGACCGAAGGTGATTTACAAGTTTCAAAAGCAATTTTTACTATATATTTATCGTTTGATGAAATTATGGCAATGAATGCGAAAGAGTGAGTCATATGGGAAACGACATGTACGAGAGAGAGTGCAAGATACACATGTTTGTTAGAGAATTTTAAACGTACCGCGAATTTTTACACCTTATATTTTTTATCGGACGAAATATGGGTGTTAAAAGAAAACGGAGTAAATATTATTTATGGCAGGCGATCGCCGGTGGCGGTAAGAAAATGAATGTGTTGTAAAACTTTCGTTTTTTGGGGGTAAACAATTTTTTTGGGGTTGAAAATAAAGGCGTCTTTGGGATGTAAGAACATTTTTTTGATAAAATAGACTATCGCCGTCGAATTATGGGAGAATTAGTTGGAATAAGGCAAGACAGTGGCGTGCAACCCCTCTTCTATATTTTCTAAAAATTGCGAAAAAATTAAAGAATTTTAAAAAATCATAAACGGCAACAAAATTCAAGTATGTGCTCTATCTACTTTGTACGCACATTTTTTTTTATTATATACCAAAATCTGCACTCCGTAACTCAAAAACTAAGAAAGTTATTCAAACCTTCCCGGACCCCTGAAAACAAACCCAAAAAAAGAAAATAATTTTTTCGACCCCTGAAAATTGAAACAAACGAACAAAATCTTCGTCTCGGGGCTTCTCGTCGAGCCCGATCGAATTCCGTTTTTCACATTTTGTTAGGTCTCGCGTTTTCGAAAGACGGTGAAAGTGACGCCAAATTTCAAAAGCGTCGGTACACCGTACCATTCGCCGCACGGCGTTCTTGATCCCCCAAAGCACTAAAGCTTACACAATGCAATCGCAACCGCGGTTCATAAAAAATTCAGCCGCGCAAGTTTCTAAAACCAAAGAGAGGAAAAAAAATTCACCCGAAAAACGGGAAATTTTCATTAATTTTAATTTAAGTTGTTATTAATCATTGTTACATTTGACAAAAATAACCAATTTTCGTAACAGTCAGCCAACCCATCAAAATAAAATTTTCATTTTTGACGGAAAAATAATAGTTAATTAAATCTATAAATGTGAAGTTTCATATTATTTAAGCGTGAATCATCTGGAATTGATTTGGGCTTTAAAGTGGTTTTGGGGCGGTAGGTAGTTTGAGCTAGGAGGTAGTTCGCGCTTGGCAATAATTTTGAACGGCAGATAGTTTAGGATAGGTGATGGTTTGGTCCAGAAAGCAATTTGGGTGAATGGTCCTAGTTTGGACTAGGAGGTGGTTTAAGATATAAAGTGGTTTAGGTAGTTTGGACTAGGAGGTGGTTTAAGCTATAAAGTGGTTTAGGTAGTTTGGGCTAGAAGGTGATTTTATCCCTTATCAACACCTCCCTGTCAAAAGATTAAAATAAAAAATCGAATAAATATTTTAATTTTAAAATAGCAAATAAATTGGCACAAAAATATGACTTTTCCTTTACGAAGTTTCATAAAGGTAAAAATTAAGATCGAATTTACTGCATTGAATAAGATACAATAAATTCTAATACCTTTATTTACCGACTAGATAAAGTAGTGTAATTGGGTTGTATTTACCTTAGCGAGTTCTGGATTGAAGGTAAACTTGCTATCCGGCTCTACTCGTGGAGTAGCTGCTATTGCGGTCAAAGGAGTGTGTACATTTATCATTTCCTGCAAGTAAAGAAGAAATCTCATATTAAAAAGATATTCGTACATTATAATTTTAGTAAATAAAAATAAATAAATAATGTATTAAAAATATAACCAAATCCTGAGTTACCATTTGCCATTTGTGAAAAATTAATCGCAAGGAAAGAGTAATTTCCGACCCTCGCACAACACAATTTGACACTTATTTTACTTTTCTCGACTCATAACGCATCTTCATTTACATTACTGACTGTTTACAAAATTATCTGATGCTCGCATTGACCAAAACGTCAAAATTACCAATTTTAATCAAATTGGTCGTCAACTCTACATTGTTGACACTAACAAACAGACGTTAAACTCAAACATTTCGATTTTAGAATTTATTTAGGATTTTATTGAGCGGGTAACTAATTAGAAACCAGAACAGAAATGATTTTTTTTCCATCGATCATTCAACACCAATCTGGCGACGCGTTTTTTTTTTAATAGAATTGATTATAGCTCTCAATCAAAAACAAATTAATTTAACACTGTATTATGTGAAAAATCAACGAGCGAGTTGAAAATAACGAAATAGTCTTTTTTTTTTAAATTGTAGAACTTTTAAAATAATTAATAAAATTTAGTTAGTATTCGTGCCTACAATGATATGGATTTTAATTGTGAATATATTCCGCATGTTTGTCAAGGACCATTATTTTTAATTAAACAATTCATTACCTTGCGCGTATTTTAATTAATGCAATAAACATTTAGCTCGAAGTAAAGGTCAAAAGACCATCTGGAAAAATAAACGTGGATTAGAAATTTTGATATTTTTATAGCGGAGACCAAAAAAAGTAAAAAATGTATATTACAAGGAATGTCGGTAGACAACGGGCGTGAGTCATAAAGTCAAGAACCGAGTAAAATCGTTTATAAACAATAGTGGTTACAGGAATTGGGTTAATTAACGACTTCAATGACCGTGAAAGATGCAAGCAATACTAATACGCATGAAGATAATTGAACCTGCAAATATTTTTTTCTAAAAGTGCAGATTATAAATCGCTTATAATAGTATATTATGCAACAAGTTTTATAAACGCCAATTTAGTCAATTGTTTTATGTTCAATATACGAGTGTCTAGGGAAGTTTATAAAGCGCGTTGTATTTTTTCTATGACCAAAAATTAAAAATTAAAACGCATTCAGATAAAAATGCAAAATAAAACTTTTATTTGATTACGGTTATAGTGCATTGTGTTTTCTTTTTAATTTAAATTATAATAAATTGATCATAACATGAATTCCCACGAGCATTGTTATATTTTAAATCAATTTCAAGAATCTCATTGAAGACTTATTCTTTTACATATTTGTATGAAAATTACTTATAAATAATTTTAAGCAAGATTTTGTTATCCATCCTTTTCACCTTAAATTTTTTTAACGCATCCTTCAATTTGAGGACAGATTAGACGCTTAGAAAAGACAGCGATATAGACAGTTCCAAAAAGAAAATAATGGATAAAAAATGTAAACATGGTGCTATGGTATTCTAGACAGAAAATATAAACTGAAAGTATTCCTGAATACACAACATATTGATGTGGCCCTCATCTATTGTACTAAATAATTTTAGATCAAACTAAAAGGTTACCCAACATCCAGATAATGAAGCCAAGGAAAGAAGTGCGATCATTAAAATGTTCTTCTTTGGATGCTGGAAAATCATCATTGATTTCGTTATATAAATTTCTCTGAAACTCAAGAAAAGATACAAACTACTAAGTAATTCAAGCTTACTGTCCCACAAGTACGAGGAAGTAGAACTATTTTACACGCGCTCGAAAATAAAAGAAACCCCAATATTTACCAGTCACAGGTGACTATAAAGCAAAATTAGGACTAAAGTTTGGCCTATCAACTGTTGGTAGGAAAGTTCAACGACAACAGATTGAAGAAAGTTGTAATGTTGGACCTGGAAGATGATGAACATGACATGGTTGAAATAAAGAAAAATGTCATTGAAGAATCTAAAGAAGAAGACGAGGAAGCTTCTGAAGGTGAAAGTAACGATGAAGGAGAATTAAATTCTAACCGAAGACACATTGAACTTGTTAAAATAACAGATTCAGAAGCCAATAAATTTACTATCAGAGATGTCGAAGATAGTACCTAAGCTAACCTTTCGGGTGATGATGCACCATCAGTGAAAAAGTGGATTAGCGGTTTCGAAGATTTGGCTCTACGTGACTAGAGTGGAATAATAATAATAAAGACAAATTTATGGAAAACGAATGTTACAAGGTTTGGATATAAAATTCTTGACTTATGAGACTCGTATTAGCAAGTGGTCAACGCTGAAGAAACGCATGTCAGTAAAATTTAAGCCAGAAGTAAATAGTGCGATGATACATGCTCGTCTCGTGATGCGCAAACGAAAATCGAAATAAAGTATACGTTAGTATGTTTACGCTCTGCAAGAGATCGTTAGTCAAGGATGTGTAAGTGGCACGGGGCAGAAACTATTCTTGAGTTAAGAAAATATGGAAATTTATAATCGCATCAAAGAAAAGTTTAGTCATGTTGTTGGGAGACACGTCGATGAAGATCATAGCCAAAAAGTAAAATCAAGAAGAAGACTTCGATTCATCAAACAAATTTTGACCGAACTATATGGAGATTATGTTGTAGAATCTAGAAGATGCACTTTTAAAGAAAAACGTTGGAGGAGTGATTATCATTGTTCTTTATGTCGCCATGTAGACTGAAATAATCCTAAAAGTACATGGAAATGGACCTTTTGGAGTGAACAAGATGATAGAGGAAATTCAACAAGAACTGTTGCATCATCAGAGAAGAAGAGAGTTAAGAAGGAGGGTTATCTGAAGCCAATTTCGAAAGAAGATATACCATTGAATACTTACCAACTTGACCATCAAGGACTGATATGATATGTACTCAACATCAGTCCTTGATGGTCATATGGTAAGTTATGCATATACTGATATGGCGTCATTGACGTGTTCACAAAGTTCGTCTGGATCTACCCAACCAAAACCTTGAACGCGAATGAAGTAATTGATCGTCTTAATCAACAGAAAAGTTTTAGTAATCGTTTCATCACTGATAAAAAGGGGGGGGGCTTTAAATCTGATTTGTGTCCGAGAAGGAATTGAACACTCTTTAATCACGACCGTAGTTCCTCGAGCAAATGGTCAAGTGGAAAGGATTAACAGTGTTATCATACCAGTCTTGACCAAATCGTCATTAGAAGAACCAGAGTCCAGAGAAGTGGTATAAAAACGTCCACAAAGTACAGATAAGTCTCAAGAGCATTTTTCATAGTAGCATCGGAATGAAACATTTTGAAGCATTAATTGGGACCAAAACGAGGCACAATTAGACACAAGAATTTCAGAAATCGTAGTCTTACAGTTGTATGAATAATCAGAGATCAATTACGAGCTAAAACTAAGAAAAATATACTAAAGATCCAAAAAGAAAATAAGAAGATACACAATAAAAAAATGTATAAAGACTTACTACCCTCGGGATCTGAGATTTTGTCAGCAGACGCCGAATGTAGAGAAGAAGGATTTAAGGGTGGTCTACGTGCTAAAATGAATAAATAAAATTGTGATCGGGGGTTTTGTTTTAAGAAAAATAATAAACAAGCAAGTAAGTTGTGGCTAGAATGTCAACTGAAACGGTGATGAAATGTAAAAATTTATAGATAAAAGTAATTTGAGTTCGTTTTGTAACCAAGCCTTTGATTGACTTTCAAATCCTACATAGATGGAAATTTTTAAACTCAACAAGTAAGTCCTGAAAAAGGATGATTCCAA
>JARJDX010000443.1:0-11304 GCA_030264735.1 Gymnusa sp. GC000175
TGTCTTTCTGTCTGTCTTTCTGTCTGTCTTTCTGTCTGTCTTTCTGTCTGTCTTTCTGTCTGTCTTTCTGTCTGTCTTTCTGTCTGTCTTTCTGTCTGTCTTTCTGTCTGTCTGTCTTTCTGTCTGTCTTTCTGTCTGTCTGTCTTTCTGTCTTTTTGTCTTTCTGTCTGTCTTTCTGTCTTTTGTATTTCTGTCTGTCTTTCTGTCTTTTTGTCTTTCTGTCTGTCTTTCTGTCTGTCTTTCTGTCTTTTTGTATTTCTGTCTGTCTTTCTGTCTTTTTGTCTTTCTGTCTGTCTGTCTGTCTGTCTGTCTTTCTGTCTGTCTTTCTGTCTGTCTGTCTTTCTGTCTGTCTTTCCTTATGCCTTTTCGTATATCTTTTCGTCTTTTTTCTGTCTGTCTTTCTGTTTTTTTTTTTCTTTTTCTATTTGTCTTTCTGTCTGACTGTCTTTATATCTGCCTTTCTGTTTGTCTTTTGCCAATCTTTTTGTATTTCTTCCTGACTTCCCCTTGTCTTTCTATCTTTTCACCTAAACTATTTCATTCAAATTAAATTTAAATATACATATTCAATTCATTTTTATTTATTTTTTGTTTGCTCATTTGACATTTTAATTGGCAATCTAAATTGATTTATTACTAGCTGATAGCTTTAGAGCTCGGCAGTATTTACTCGTAAATAAAATGCGGGGGTAAATAGAATCGGGTGCGAGAGCAATGTAGTAAATATTTGAAAGGGTGAGTCCATCGGAGCGAATCGCGTACTAATAGAGGGTAACCAGAGCGCGGCATCGATCTGCAAAGCAACTGGTTATTCGCATCCCCCAGGCTGCGTGTTGCTCACACGAATTAAATTCAACACAAATACAACAGGAAAAAAAAAACTTTTTAAAGCGTATACTACGATTACATTTTTTTTCATAAAAGTGTAATTTTGGTTGAATTTTAAATGGAAAAATAATATTTTAAAATAAATAAACGTTTTTGTCGTTTATTTTCAATAAATTTAATTTAAAACTGCTTCTAAAAATGTTGAAATAATAAAAATAATATTTTTGAAGAACGCGCTGCTGAAAACTCTTTTAAGAAGCGTTTAGGCATGAAAAATGCAGTTAAATTTTTTTTTATTTGTATTACTAAAAGTGGGTCACTTTTAGCAGAACGGTAAAAAAACTCTAAAAGAGGTTCAGAATTTCTGATGTGCAGATATATACTAATCGCTAGAACGTACGCAGAAATTTAGAACTGCAGATAAATGAAAGGCGCTTGAACAACGCTAAATTTCAAACATGCACATAGGCGCTATAATTGGTTTAAAATTTTTAACTGGCAGATAGAAGCAGATCGTTAAAAATACGTAGAATTTCAGACCTGCAAATATGTGTTGGCAGTTAAAGAGAACGCCTAGAGATACAGATTTGATAGAAAAGTTGAACCTTAGAGCGCTGCAAAACTTTTGCGCGCACTTACCCCGCTTAACGATTACTTTTCAAAAATTTAGTACAGGCGAACTTCCATAACTCGAACTTTTACAAGTCAATTTTTTTCTATATTTCGATTTTTTTCCAAACTTTTGCATCAAGATCGCAATTTTTAATTATTTCTGTAACTCGAATTTAATTAGTGAACCATGATGATTCGCTTTAGGGAAGTTCGACTGTATTTTGGGTTTTATTTTTGCGTAAAACTCTATGCAGATTATATAAAAACTTTTTGTTGTTTACGTTGGTAAGAAACAGCTGCTCAGATTGATACGGTAAGAGATGGGGTACGTTTTAAGGAAAATTATGTTAGGCGCCAGCAATTAGAGTATTGCAGAAATTAAATAAATACAAAAAAAAAACATAAAAAGACTAGAGTTTGAAATTGTCTTTCAAAATTCAACAAAAACTGTATGTGCATTAGGTTAATAACACTTGGTTAATCGTAAATTGCTTACTCATTTTTAGGGCTTAAATCTCTTCGCAGATTAGACCCAGAAGTTACAAGTAAAATAGGTAAAAAAACATAAGCAACATGGGCAAGCAACCAAGTGATTTAAGCAATAGATAAACTTAAATAGCATACTTATAAAACTAGCAAAATTTATAAAAAGCAAAAAAAAATTACTATGAGTTAATAAAATAATACCAAAAAGTAATACAAAAATAAATAAATCACCTACGCTTACGTCTCAGCTGATTCTAGTCGTCTGTGTATCTAATTATAGAAATAAATAAGGATAGAACTTAAAACAAGGAAATTTAAAGTGCAAAGCTAACTTCTGCCTCACTGAAGTGGTAATTACAAAAAATTTGAGTACATACCCTTATAAAAATAAATAAATCACCGCTAACGTCTTATCTAACTCTAGTCGTCTGTCTTTCTAATTATAAGAATAAATAAATATAGAACCTAAAACCAGGAAATTTAAAGTGCAAACCTAACTTCTACTACACTGAAGAAGTGGTAATTACAAAAAAAATGAGTGACCAAAGTGTTTACACAAACTTACTGCTATTCAAAAAGATTAATTAATTAATTAACGTTAAATCGCAGTAAGGTTCTTTACAGTGCACAAATCACTGTACTACGCTATTGTACGTATACAGAGAAAGTATTGCTGTAATTTTGGCAACTTTTAAGGTGGATTTCCGTCAATGCTCTTACTTAAAGGCCATAGCTCATCGATTACACAGGTTTTTGTCGTGATAATTCAATAATTGATTAATTAAATTTGTAATAAAAAATACAACAAATCAAATTTTATAACAAAAAACACATTTAACTTTATCATACCATAGTAAGATTTAAATATTATACGATAGTACGATTTAAATAAATTGAATTAAAAAAATTGTACAATTTTAAAACAAAAAATTATTTTAAGTGCCCAGTTTAAATAAAAAAGAAAATTACAAAGTTTAATAAATTGTTAAACACATTTTAATTTTTAATTGCGAACGTCTCAAGAAGACAGCCTAACCTTGTTTCCTCCGCGCGTGCAGTTTAATTCAGTTAAGCAAAGGCCATCATTAATCAAAGAAGATTTAATTAGTGTAAGTATAGTATGGGGATGTTTGCGTTGAACAGTTCTGTGGCTGAAACGTTTCTGACGTTGGGGCTCGTGGAACGGGATGGAAAATTATATTTTGCACCGCAACCACTACCATTAACAAACACCCCGTCAATTTGCCACATTAACATACCTTCATCAAAAGTTTTAACTAACAAAAATTAACATTATGTATTAATCATAATTTTTATTTAAATTTATTTTAGCAGAATTAAAGCAATTAAAAGAAATTGAATTTAATACAAATTGTATGCTAGGGTACAATGTTTTATGTGAGGAGGTACGGTAAAATTCTGCATTTTGTTCTCTATGCTAGGGTAAATATTACCAAAATTAATTATTTGAAACGGAAGGCATTTATGGCAAATTTGATTTAGAATATTGTTGTAGCTTTAAATTTCTCTCATTAAACGCATCATGTTTGAATAAACTTCAAAAAAGACCGTACACCACACACACACACACGCACACAAACATTTTTTTAATATTTGTAAATTCTTGATCAGAGGTCACTTGACAGACATGTCATCGTTCTCATCATCATTATCATCAATCAGCCGCTCGCATCCAATGTTGGACATAGTCGCCCGCTGTGCTCGCCATTTAATTCGATCCTTTGGTGCTTTCATCCAATTTCGATGGATTCTCTTGATGTCATCGGCCCATCTCGTTGGTGGTTATCCTTTGCTCCAGTTGACATCTCTCCTAGGTCTCCAATGAAGGATCCGTTTTGCCCACCTTTCATCTGATGTTTAATGAAAGAAGTTGCTTGTTTTAGTTGGTTATTTGGTCGTAGAAAAAAATTAGTATGTAACGCGTTTTATAAACTACTCTAGACACTCGTTTATTAAATTAACTTAAGGATCGTGTCTAAAGTGTCGATTATAAACTTGTTGCATAATTTACTATTTTAAATTATAAAATATTCTTCTACATAGGTAATTTCTATAAAATGACGCTATTAACCAGTACTTCTCAACCAATTTTCTTGGCATTCTCCCTAGCGGTTTTCGTAAGTATCCCTAAGATTATTGCATAGTATGCACAATAAAAATGTGAATGAAAGACTATGAAGCTACAAACATTACATTGATAAGGAATACAAAACAGGTAAAATTTTTTGTTTTAAATAGAAAATACTACTCTTACACGTATTTATTAATCACTCCCAAAAATAATAAATAAAATTTCATAAATTTTAATATCTCTTTAATAAAAACATCACAATTCAGAAATCAATTATATTCCAGCGTGCACTTATCTAAAAACTTATTCAACTTTCTCAGCAGCGTTTTAATTAGCTTTTTTTTCTTTGTCTCTTTTCCTTTTTTTACTAACAACTTTACCTGCATATTCTGCGTGCGCCTTTTTATATAATCTTTACAGCTTATGTTAAATATTTAATTAGTTTTCTTTTAATTGAATTATACGAAACAAAATGCCATGCAACAGTGTCGATTGGGTTCCCTTAATTACTTTCACTCTATCCGTCCACCTTACGGCTTCATTATTTATTTCTACAAGAAAATTTTTAGCTGGTAAGCCTAAACAAAAACTAATTAATTTATTAAAATATATCCTTCTTAGTCTTTTGCTTTTAGATCTTAGTTGGGTGTTGAATATTATTATTTATATTTAGTTAGGTAACAAGGTGAGAAATAATAATAATAAATTACAATAACATGGATCCTAGATATTGGGATTTACAAGTTCCGTTGGTGGCGCTGTTAGCACAGTAATATGGCCGCCGGTGGATACATTTAAAGTTAGTATGAATAGGCGCATCGTATTATTTTCGATATTTATTGAAATTATAAACCTTATTAACATTCACGCAACACTTTAAATATATATTTTTAAGTTCATTATACTTAACGTGCATTTTGACGTGCAATTTTTAGCTACGGGACGTCAAAATTTTAGTACACTAGAAATCCGTTAATTGTCGTATGCTATTCTGTAAGTTCCAAAGGAGACCCAAACGAGGAGTAATTAAATAGCAATGGTTATTTGATATTTTTAGGATTTAATCTAAGGCCACTTGTGACGTGGTGGTAAAATATAGCATTTTTATTTTTGTTTAATTTTAAACATTTTAAAGTAATACTTTCGGGGCATATCTGAAAGCCTTTGCTGGCCGCAACTGGTAAAAACAAATCAGTTAGTTAGTTTCTATCTTTCATATGATTTTTCTTGAAATGGATATCGGCCTAACGAGGTCCTTATGTCAATTGTTGTCTGTTTGTCTATGTAATTGTCAGAGCTTGTTACTCTAGAACTTTTATACAAATGAAAAATATCAATACAGGGGTCGCACATCGAGCTTTGGATATTTTAAAAACGTAAATTAGTGCTCTTCCACTGAGCCACTATGCTATTTTTATTATTCTCAGCTTGTTTTTGACCTCTTTTAGACATAAGCCTGCTTTAAAGTCTTTCACCCGGTTTTATTCTTTGCTATTTATTGCCTTTTGTGTCCGGCAATCTCGCTGATAAGGTCCCTCAATCTCTTTTGGGGTCTTCCTCTGCTCCGGGTCGACATTCTCGTTCTCTACTGTATTTTGAATTGTCCATTTTGAATCTTTTAGATCATTTGACTAAGGTTCGCGAAATGTAGTATCATGTCCTCAACGCCAGTTATTCTGCGGATTTAATCGTTTCCAAAACGGTCTTTGAAGCTTACGCCAGCATCACACGCTCCATGGCTCTTTGACAAGTCCTCACTGTCTCGGCTAATCTTTTTGTAAGGGTGGTGGTTTTAAGATCATACGTCTTTACCAGAAGAATGCATTTGTTGTAGACTTCTCGATTTAAGCCATATGGTATGGTCCGAAGTTTGAGGAGGTAGGTATTCCAGTCTTTCGAACATTGCCCATCTCATTCTGATACGGCGTGATATTTATGCGGTCTGATTTTTTTCCTAGTCTTATGACATATCCCAGATACGTACTCAGCCACTTTTTTTACTACTTGATCGTCCAGTTTTATAGCCATCTCGCTTTTGCTTATGATTTTGGTCTTCCTGACGTTTATTTTTACGCCGACTGCCTTGGATGCTGGGATATATAGTATTGTATTGCTTTACCTTTGCGGAAATCTGCCTGCTTCGGCGATTGGTAATAGTCAAGTTTAGTAGTAAGTCTATTTGCTATGATTTTATTTAAAAGTTCATAATATAGAAAAAGTACACTAATTATTCGTAGTTCTCAATGTTGTTTTTGTCACTTTTTTGTGTATTAATGTAATCCGCGCGTACTGGCGCTCTTTGGGGATTTTTCCCTCTTTCAGGCATTTGTTAAAGAAAATGTGGAGTGCTTCCAGCAAAGCATGTCCCCAGTCTTTGGCATCTTGCACGTAATTCCGTCCTTGTTAGGAGTTTTTCTGTTTTTCATTTGTAATAGAGCTATCTTCACTTCATTTGTGTGTATAGATAGCAACTCTTTAAAGTTAACATTGATGACTTCTTTTCTTCCGCTTGCGGATGCTGTTGGCTTCAGTTTTTGAGAGGTGTGTAGTTCGGTGTAAAAGTCTTTTTGGCTTCCTTTCCTCTAACTAAAGTATCGGCGTTATTTTTAACTTTATAGATTTTCACTTTTCCTTTGTGCATCGTCGTCGTCACTTTTTAGGACGCCACTCCTGGCGCATAGCCTCTTCTCTGCCTTTAATGCTGGCAACTTATATTACAGGTGGGCCTACAGTTTAGCGTGGATTGAGAACCACTCAAGATGATTTCTTATCAAACTCCGGACCAGAGAAGGTTTTTAGCCATGAAACCCCACGATGGCAGGGCGAGTTGGGGAGTTGAAGCAGTGTTGGACAAATATTTAAATAAATATTTGCATGCTGTGGGGCGCGAATCCACGATCTTACCCACAGCAGCCGGATGTCTAGATCGCTGAGCTACACTGCCACTCCTTTGTGCATATATTGCCTTAATACTTTCATTTTTTCATTAGTTGTTTTTATGTCTTTACGAATACGTTTTTATTCTTCTATTTGATTGTTTGTATTTTGATGAGTTAAGTTCTAGCTTTCTGCGTTGTTGTATAAGCCTGGGTTATTTTTTATGTACTTACTCTATTACAGATATTTTTATTTACTACTTTTATGTCATGCTATTTTATCGGAGAGAGCGTTGATATCAAGGTCTTGTAACGTGTACTACTTCTTCTTCTTTTTCTTGATTTAGGCTCACAATGGGTTTTTTTGGTATAAAGTAAAGTGTAGCTTTAACTTGTAGATTTGTGGTTGAGTCCTTTTTAGAATCAATTTGTTTCGCTTCCTGATCTGAAATAATTCAGGCTGACAGGACTGTTATAAGTCTCTTCTTATTTCATAATATGTAATCCATTTGATTTTTTGCCATCTGGATTCAACCATGTCCACTTACGATGTTCTTGTTTGTTAAAAAATGTGTTTATGCAGTATAGGTTCTCCTGCTGCAAAAAGTTTAGTGGCAATTTTTCTTGGCTCTTTATTTTGTCCAATCCAAATTTGACAATGTTCACTTTCTGGTTGTTCTGGCTTCCTCCGATTTTTGAGTGAAAATCGCTGCAATAATGGAATATTGTGGTTTTTCGGTTTTTCTTGCAATTGATACGTTATCAGAAAATTTTTCTATTTTTTCTTTCGTCAGATGTACTGGTTGGTGCATATACGTCGTTAATCTGGAGACATTACTTTTTTAAAAATTTTGTGATGTGACCCTACATTTTTGATAGACTCTCCTATTCACAAAAAAATTTTCTATCCAATGATACCAAAAACGATCCATGGAGTCATTTAAAAAAAATTTATGTGGCGCCACCACTCGGAAACAATTGTCACTAACAAATCAAAAATATCGTCAAAATATGCACTAGTAGGTAATATATGCAACCTTGAAAAATCATTTCTTAAATCGCCTGCGTATTGGTTCTACATCGCTTGGTGCAATACTTATGGCGGACCCTGTATAAAAATGCGTTTGCAGCATGTAGCAGCCTCTCCCCAACACAACAATAAATGTGTGTGTGTGTATGTGTGTGTAAGTGTGTGTGAGTGACATGCAAATTTATATCTAGTATTTTATAGGATCTATAACTGTACAGTTTAAAAAAAATCGGTAAAACGGAAATGGAAGTTTACTTTAAACATTGCCTAGAATCTAGAAAATATATATTTTAAAAAAAGTTTATATAATTAAATTTGCTGCAAAATGTAATTGTAACAAGATATTTTTTATTATGTTGCTTACTGAAGAGTCGAGTGGAGGACACTCATTTTTTTAAATTAATTTCCTCTTATAATACTGAGCTTTTTATGTTGATAGTTATAGTTGCGCGCTTTTTTTAACTTACAAAATTAGTTTCATCCATTTTAGAATGTAGTTAAATTCTTTTGTTTCCTGCGAAGGGTTAGAAAGGGGAATACCTCAACTTCGTAAGGAAGTCTCAAGCTGAGGGTGTTTGACGTAAAGATTTGCAGCTCTTAAGAGGTCGAGTTCTCCGAAACGTTTGTCAATGGCTCTTGTTATACAATATGTCAAACGAGCCAGCATGGCATGAACAAACAACCCTTTACTAAAGCACTTCTACCACATTAACAACCCCTAATAATTTTTCATCTTACAACTTCCTCAAGATATTTCTAATTAAAACGTCATATAAATTAACAACTAAATATAGACGACTCAAATTAATTTTCCCCACCATGATCATAGGCGGAGCTTATTCTTTAAATAGGAACGCGGTATTTGGATTGCTGCTGTTTATCATTAATTGCATTGACATACTACCGTTCTTAGGAAGAACGCAGTAACTACAAAAATTTTCTTTACAGAATGGTAAGTTTTCTATAAAAAATATAAGACAACCTGTTAGTGCTTTTATTATTATTAAGCTTTGCTGGAGACTAAGAAAGCTATATATACCGATTATCACACATAAAATCAGTAACTACAGGTACTACGTTCTTCCTTACCTCGGCAGTTTAGCAAGGATATGAACCGTGTGCTAGGTACCTATTTATACCTAGTTCTCCGATAGGTAGCATATCGCCTATAGCAGTGGTGCTTATAAAGCAAAGATCGATATTTTCGAACAAGACCAACAAAGAAATGTGCAAAACGTTAACTCAAAAAAAAATACTTGTTGTTTAACAGATGCTTGGAAATGGAGGATATACCATAAGAGTGGAAAAATGCACTTGTGATTATTATTTACAAGAAGGGAGACAACGAAAACCTAAAAAACTATCACAAATCAGTCTGTCATCACAAATCTATAAACTATTCTCAAAAATAATAAGCAGCCGCTTCGTTTGTAGAAGCTTTTGGCATGTAGAAGTTTTAGCTACATGCCAAAAGATCACAATAAGGCTTTAGCACCACGAAAAACCTACAAATAAAGAGAGTGCTTACAGAGAGATACACAAACGACATCCATGTTTGTGGACTTCGAAAAAGCAAAGTAGAAATATAAACACTCTAACAGTCTAACAAGTCTTTAAAAACGTAAGAATCGATCACAGATACAAAATACCGAAATACCTAGGAGGACACAAGGTCACCCAAGCTGTTTAATGGGATTAATGTCAACGTGGAATGATCTGTTCTAGTTTCCGCCGCATAACATCGATGGTAGACCTGTTCTTTCGAAATCCTTGTTGTTCCATTCTCATTGGTATCTCTTTTCTTTGTGGTTCTGGCATTATTTTTGTTAGTATCTTCAAGATACTGTTAAGTAGGGTTATGCCTCTATAGTTCTTCGGAGATCTCTTCTGTCCTTTTTTTAATATGTGTATTGTTAGGCTTTCTTTCCAATCTGTTGGTGTATGGCCTTTGTTTATATAAACATATTATGTGGTTCTTTGTGTAGCCTTTTTTCCTCATATTTCACCACTTAATTATGATATTTATTGTAGTCTCTTCATGGCCGTTTACTATATTTCCTTCATTATGGGTATGATCTTCTTCTTTGTTTCCTCTTCTTTATATAGCGTTTTAAAGTATGCTTCCCATTTATTTGTTGTTATTTTGCTAGTTTTGACTGTGTCTTAATTTCCATTATCTTCTTTTTTAGCTTCTCCCATATTCCTTTTTGGCTTCCGTAAATATCTCGCTCCATACTTTTAGAAAACCGTTTCAGATAGTTATGTTTATTACTTTCTTTTCTGCGTTGGTGTTATTTCTCTTCCTTTTATAGTTTTTTAGGTTTTTCTTAGGTTTGTCTCTTTTGTATTTTAAGTCCGCGGTCTCTTTGCGTTTTAGGAGTTGCTTGGCTTCTTCTGTAAACCCTTGTGTAATCTTAGTTTTGTCCCGTTTTGTCTGCTTGTGGCTTAATACCTCAGCAATAAATAAATTTTCTAGTCGTCGTCAGCGTATGTGACGCCACTCCTGGCGCATCGCCTCTTCTCTGCCTGTAATGCTGGCAACTTACATTACAGTAAAAGTAGTGCTTTACGCTAAAGGCGAATTGTCAGGTGCACGCTTAGCGCCGCCATATTGTTTAGGCCACTCCCCCATCTTAGATCCCAATAGATATTTAATTTTAAAATAAAATTTGCCGAAATTATGGGTTTAATATTTATTTTTAGGCTTTTGTATGTACGTAGTGTACGGTTTCATACAAAAATCAAAGCGTGCTACCATACCATGCTACTAGTGCTTCAGTTTTTGCGTATATTTATGGCACAATAAAATAAAGCACTATTCTTATTACTGCCACACTATTTTTAGTACAATTTGCGCAAACTCAGAAATAGTCCGCCTGCGCTGTTAACTAAGCAGTAATCTGCCAAGCACTTAAGTCTATTTTTGAGCAATAACTTTCTTATTTCGTTTTAGCATCCTGTATAATTTTTTCATTATTACTATTTATATTACTTAATCAAATAATCAGTGAAGCCCAAACTGAGGAGACCCCAAACTTCGGGGTTCTCGAGATATTCGAGATATTAAATATATATATATATATATATATATACCGGGTGTCCCATTTTACATTATATTCTTAAATATCTTGAAATTAAAGCATCTGACAAAAAAAGTTGCCGAATAAAAGTTTTATGGTTTCAAGAGGGACGTTATAAAACAATTTTTACCCCCGACCTCCAGGGGGGTGGGAAATGGGGGTAACTTTAAAATCTTAAATAGAAACCCCTATTTTTTATTGCAGATTCTGAAAGAGCATTAAAAACTATGAAAGTTTTATTCGGGAATTTTTTTTTATTTTTACAAGATGGCGCTGCAATCGTAAAAAACGATATTTTAC
>JARJDX010000466.1:0-15840 GCA_030264735.1 Gymnusa sp. GC000175
TTATGGTGCCGAGACCTGGGTTTTTATAAAAAAAAGCCTAAACAAATTGCGCGTACATCAAAGAGCAAGAGAAAGAAGAATACTGTGAATATCACTGAGAGATCATAAAACGAACACCTGGATAAGACAAAAAACGAAAGTACATGACATAGTCACAAGAATAGCAAAGCTGAAGTGGGGATGGGCTGGACATGTGGCTAGAGGACAAGATAAATGGAGTGGCAAAGTCTTAAGATGGAAGCCATGGGGAGGGAACAGAGGAAGAGGACGACCACAAATGAGATGGGCCGATGACTTTAAAAGAACAGCGGGTCTGAACTGGTTCATGGTCGCGCAGGATCGACAGGTTTGGAGAAGTAAAAGGGAGGCTTATATCCAAAGGATATAAAGTAGCTGACTGAAGAAGAAGAAGAAGCCCAAACATTGCAAATGTAACTGTTATTGATGCAGTAAATCATACTAACAACTTTAAATGTAAACCCTGACATTGTAAATTTTGGTTATTGCCGCAGTACGTCTTGTTAAGAACGTCATACACCAAAGATTTATCTAAGGTCCATTCAAAATATCTGTAAAATGTATTTCAAAATTTTGATTGCTCTTATTCTACGTTAAAAATATATTAATACATTTTCGTTATTACCCAAAACATTCAATGTTTTTGGCCATAAATTTTAGAAATTAGAAGGGAAACACTTGATTATTACCACGGTAACAGTGTTGAAGCTGAAAGCCTATTCCTAGTTAATCGACCCCGTTTAATCTAAATCAATACTAATTTTTCAACTTCTATTTTGTTAACGGGATTTTAATTAATAAAATTTATTTATATGCAATATCACATCAAAATTACATTTGCATTGGAATGGATTACTTTAACCTACTCCCCTCAGAATTGATTTTTATGGAATGTGGAATTTATCGATTTAAGTTGCATAAAATTGTATTAGTGTTACAAGTGTTTTATATTTTTTTTAATACCTAAATTCTAACAAAAAATTTAAACAACAAAAATTAAATTTTAATCGTACCTTCGGCATATCTTTTAATAATTGAGGTTTTTCCTACAAAAGAAAAATAAAAAGATAATTTACTTACCAATATTATTATATATAATCTTACCTACTCCAAACTCCCCAAGCACTAAAAATTTAAACAACAATTCCCTTTTAAATCCGCTAAAATTTTCGGTTTCTTTACTTGAACTGCATATTTGGAAATTGCTTAAATCTTTGGAACTCATATCAGCATTAAAAATTACGTAAAAATTATTTGTAAATTTTATTTAGTAGTGTAAATTTTTGAAATACGACTTTTTATTAAATTAAAACATTTATTACGAGGAGCGGAAAATTTGTAAACTCTTCCGGGTACCGATAGAAATGGAATGAATGATCGCCACGCGACATCTCTGATTTAAAAATTCAAATGATTTTGTTTATAAAATTTTTCAGAGATTACAATTTTACAAAAAGGGTTTACTATAACATAGTAAGCGATAAATTTACCACATTAGGCGAAAATTGCTTTAAATTTGACATGGTGAATATTACATTACGAAAATTAAATTTTAAATAAAATTTTAGCTTGAATCGAAATGATGAAAATAGAGAAATTTATATAAAACATTGGAAACATTTTTGTTTAAACAAGCAAAAATGAAAAATAAAAAAAAACATATTCAGCAAAAATAAAACCTATCAATAAACAAACAATAATATTCATAATTTTTTATGTTGTTAAGCAATTAAATAAATTTTGAAAATTTATCTATTAAATTTGAGTTTGGATAAAAATGTCCAAATGACCAAAAATTTTCCAAACAAATTTTTAAAGTATTTAAATAAAACATTTAAATATTTTCCTGTTTTGATATGTTATTAAGCGATTAACTTTTTATATTGAGTAAAAATTGCAATAAAATCGACTCGCTGGAAATTATAAAAATGTTAATTAAATTTAACCTTGAATCGAAACAACGAAAATAGGAAAAAAATTCCAAACTTATTTAATAATTAAATAAAACATTGGAAAAATACTTAAGTGTTATTAGTTATTCAATAATTTTTCCATATTGGCTAAAAATTGCATAAAAATTGACACAGTGGAAATGTGGAAAATATCAAATAAATTTGAGCTTGGATCAAAATGCCCAAAACCGTCAAAATAATTTAAAATAAGATAAACGAAACTCTTACGCCATCTCTTATAAGTTTGCCCAATTAATAAATATTACATAATATTACTCATTACGTACATACTTATAAATTTTTACAATTAATCGTAATTAAAATAAAAATGTTTTTTCTTAGGTTTATCTCCTTACTTATCATATTTATCTCTTTTAATATCTAAATTGATTTGCCCGCTCCTTAAATACACGTTTGTACCAGATGACTATAAATTTATTAAGTATAAAATATATTTATCATTAATACCACCAAACAATCTCGTTTGCCATTGCTTTATGAAAGTTTATTTTAACTGAGTAAGGCAGTCATGTTGCAACGTACTGTTCGCGAATTAAATATCCGATGCATATCACGTCTTGCTCCTTTGCAAAA
Source organism: Gymnusa sp. GC000175 (assembly GCA_030264735.1). Lineage (NCBI taxonomy): Eukaryota > Metazoa > Arthropoda > Insecta > Coleoptera > Staphylinidae > Gymnusa > Gymnusa sp. GC000175. The sequence goes on from JARJDX010000466.1 coordinate 2,565, forward strand.
CCAAGAAAATTATTACAAAAATTTGGGAAACAAGGATTTAAATGCTAAAAAACCTGAAGGTTGGGATGACGCCAAACCATATGATAATATCCCGGGACCTAAACCCTTACCAATACTTGGTAATACATGGAGGTTCTTGTTGAATCAAGACTTTGTTAAATTTCATATTGAGTAAGTTATTGCATATTTATTATGTATTACCACAGATTATGTATAACCGTTGAGTGATAAATATAATTCTATTCATTACTCAATGGTATAACTAACTTTTAACTTTACTTATGAGTTAGTACTTGGTTTATATGTTAGTTACTTTGTTACTTTATTAGGGTCAAACCTTAATTTAGACCCACTGCCATATAGTGATTGATTTTGCACAAATATGTAGTTTCGATGACACAATATAAGATAAGGTGACATTTTTCTTAAGCTTAACCTTATCTAACCTAACCTAACCTGACCTAATTTCACATTGCGCCGGAGAATGGCCACCTACATCATATTGGAGTCCTAAACGTTTTACTTTTATGCATTTTAACAATGGCTTTATTACTGGACAGAGCTTTGTACACTGTAATCACATTAAAGAGTGGTTACTTTCTTGCTCGATTAGCGTTATTTTGAAGTTTCCCTTTTCATATTTCTTTATTTATTGTATTTAAGGAATAAATACAGAATTTGGCCAAAACTAAGCCTTGATTAGGATACTGTCCCCAGAAGTCGGGGATGAATAATCTCCTAAATATAAAAGACTAATTCTTTTGTATAAAATGTTTATCCTTTTTTACTTGTAAACTTATTATTGCTTTAAATATTATACCACTATTTTTAGATTTTATAAAGTTTATGGAGAAATAGCTGCTCTTAAAGGATGTGGAAATTTGAGAGATTTTATTTTTATTTATTCCACCAAAGAAATTGAGAGGGTAAGTTGTCATATAATTTATATTAATTAATGTTAACTAAAATCAAAGCAATAAAAGATGTTTAGAAATGAAGGAGTTTGGCCAGTTCGTGATGGGTTTATGTCAATGGCATATTATCGCAACGTTATTAGAAAGGACATTTTTGGAGAAGTTGGTGGATTATTAACGTCGTACGATTTTATTGCATTTTTTATATCAATTTATATAAGAACATTATTTTAGCCACAATGAGGAGTGGTTTAATTTCCGCAGCAAAGTAAATCATATATTATTGCAACCACGAACAGCTCAACAATATATTGAATCAGTGGATAAAGTAGCTTCTGATTTTATTACAAGAGTTAATATCCTAATGGCACAGAATCCTTCAGGTGAAATGCCAGCTGACTTTAATAATGAAATTAACAAATGGGCGTTTGAATCTGTTGGAGTTATTGCTTTGGATAGAAGATTCGGATGTTTGGATGAAACACCTAGTGAAGAATCACAAACTATGATTACATACATGATAGAACTCTTTAAAATGACGTTAACTTTAGATCATACTCCCTTGGGTACTTTTTATAAAAAATACAATTTTCCAATATGGAAAAGATACGTAAAATATCAAGATTATTTTACCAAGTAAAAAAATTAATAGTTTTTGGCATAATAAAAAATTAAAATTTTTAGTATGACTTTAAAATACATTGATGAAGCATCAGAAAAAATTAAAATGAATGAAAATTATGCCAACAAACCAGAAAACGAAAAGAGCGCATTTGAAAAGTTCTTAAAAATAGATAAAACTATAGCTATGGTTATGACCTTAGATATGCTAACTGCAGGAGTTGACACAGTAAATGATATATTTCAAAAAAAGCTGGATTTTTTTAAAAAGCTTCATAAAGAGGCAAAAATTCATTTTTATAGACTATTCTTGATTGAAGCAATTTTCATCTAGGTTTTGTTTTTTGGTAACCAGCTCCAAAGCAAAAAAATGTAAACAAGCGTTCCAATAACAATGGGTTTAAATGTCTTATTTACATTCTCTGGGCTTGAATCGGGAATAGTTTTAGAAAAAATGCCGTCAAAGTAACCTTGTAGTAGGCTATCTAAAATAATAGAGTACACTTGTAGGTGGCATTGGTAAATCTTTAAAGGCAAACAGTCCAGCTTTATTTGAAACTCCTGTACATATTTCTGTAATAATCAAATATAAAAACAATATTTATAGACAGGAAAACTAACCGGAGCAGCACTCTATTTCTTAGCAAAAAATCAAAACGCACAAACGGAGCTGAGAAATGAATTAATGAAACTAATGCCAACTAAAGATTCTCCTATAACTAAAGAAGTTTTGGAAAATGCACCATATTTAAAAGCAGTGATAAGGGAAACAGGAAGACTATCACCTATATCTGTGGGAGCTATGAGAACAACTAATAAAGAAATGGTGTTGGGTGGATATCAAATTCCAATCGGCGTATTTAAAGCCAAACTCGTTTTATCAGTAAAATAACGCTCAATTTTAGGTCAACTTAATTGTTCCAACTTTATTCCTATCCACGGCGTGTGGAATGTTTAAAAATGAAAAAGAGTTCCTGCCAGAAAGATGGCTGAAAAGTACTACTGGAGATTTGTCATACAAAAATGCTAGCCCATTTATTACTTTGCCTTTTGGTTTTGGGCCAAGATCCTGTATTGGTAAAAGGTTGGCGAATTTAGAAATGGAAACAGTTCTAGCCAAAGTATGAATTTAAAATGATTTTTATAATATTTTTCTATTAATATATTTTTTTTATTACTATTTGTGTTTTCCATTATTTTTTAGGTTATTAGAAATTTCTATTTGGAATGGCCTCATGCAGATATGAAATTTGGACAAGAATTTTTATATGGTATACAGGATCCGTTAAAAATACATATGAAACCAATAACACAATGATGGAAAACAAGTTTTATATATAATTAATAAATATTTTTGTATTTACGGTATTATTATCCTTATATTTCACGTTTTATTGGTTATGTGATATCTTTTATCAAATTGCTGTATAAAAAACATTATTAACCTCATAACCAAAATTAAATAATTATTTTTAAAGAATTTTTTTATTTCGGCAATTAATGTTTAAAAAGAAACATATAATAGTGATACTAATTTTCATTTTTTTTGTGTAAAACCCGACTTTTTATTTTTTTGCATCTTCAGTACATTTGATAAAATTGCAGTTTTCATATTTTTCATAAATTTCTTTCAATCTCATTTTGATAAACAATGAATTTTGTTTAATTTGTGGATTACATGAGCATATTCTTATTAAAATGCATAAAACTGTTGTGATAAAACCTGTGCATATAAGAGGAGGCTTTTTTTTTGTAGGAAAGGGCAATGGCATCTTGATAACCATTTCATTTTATTTAAGCATATCGTAATTAAAATATATTTTTTTATCATTTTTCAACCAAATCCGAAAACAATAGTTTTTAAAGCTATTAAAACCTTATTGTGTATTTCAATGGGGTTTTAAAATCACAAAGGGAAAAACAAAAGGTTTTGTTTATTAATTGCACAACAAAAACTTTAAAGCCAATTTTATACTAATATAGAGATTTTGTTAAAAATAATATTTTACCTTGGAACGTCAGTTTTTTTGTTCAATTATTATTAGTTTAAATTCTAAATTAATTATTATTGTATTTTATTTGCTTTTGATATAATAATTTTTCGCTTTATATTTTCTAAAGCAGCCGATTGCAACCATTGGGTATTTTAGAAAATTGATCGCGGAAAAATATATTTTCTTGAACACTTTTAATACTTAAGATAAAAGTGAAAAGAAAATTTCGAGCTTCATAAACTCGCGCACTAAGTATTTCGCACAAAAAGTGGCGCTAATCGCGCAATAAAAGTTCGACAGGCTAACAAGATTGCCGGATATAAGATCGCAAATAATCGATAATTAGTCGAAGTCTTTAGTTAATAACAACCGTCCTAACCCTATAAGATTTTGAGTTTTGATATTATTCCCAATGAGTTTCTAATTCCGACAATAAACTTTCAGATGGTAGAACCTAAAATTAGGCTTAATCCAGGATGAGATCTCTTTACTGCATTTTTAGTTTTTGAAAAATTATATATGTATGCAATATAGCAATATATTGTATAATTGTGTGTTACAAAACATACTGCATCTTTTTTTTTTCGTGGAAATTCAAATTTATAAGATCTTCGAAGGAAACTGTGGGATTCATCTGGGAAAATTAAAAAAAAAACAGCGGTTTGTCCACAAAATTTGATGTGTCCTCCATTTAAGTTTCCCGTAGAAAATCAAATGTTGAAAATTGATGAGTATGGGGAAGAACACAACCTAGAAGACTTCTGATTCCAACAAGATGAATCTACGGCCCATACAGCAAGAACCCGCGTCCCCAAGTCGCCGCGAAATTTTGCCGGGTGGAGTGGTCACAGCTCCGTGGCCACCGAGCTCGTCTAATTTAAGTCCCTGTGACATTTTTCTGTAGGGGTACCTCAAGGCCGAGGTTATCAAAGCAACCAAAGGAAGCAAGAAGAAATTAAAGGAATTCCGCCCGACTTGCTAGAAGAGTAATGAAAAACTACCAAGGCTACCATTTGGACGATATAATTTTTAAAATTTAAGCTAAAAAAACTTTTTTATATTTGCATTTAGAAAATTCAATTCCCCTTTAAATGTGGGAATTATTTCTGCCGCATAAAATCGAAGAGAGTAGAGTAGCTCTAAATTTAAAATTTCTATCTGAACACGGGTGCTGTAGAAGTCATCTTTATAGTTGTGTATCTATATTCAAAATAACTTCGATAAAAAGGTTATTAAATAAGTGGATGATAAGTCTAACATATCGCAGCATTTCAAATTATAAAAGAAAAGATAATTAAAAACACACAACATTTTTATTAATGTAAGTTTTTTTACTTTCGGGTTTAAGTCGCGTGTTTTTATTGGTTGTTGCCAAGGTTTCCCTCGCCATTGCAGGAAGCATTCTCAAGGCGGAAAAGTCCGATGAAGATGAGTCATTTATATTTATAACAATGATTTCTAATATAAATTCTTGAGACAACCCAAAAAGTGAAATTTAAAAATATTCTTCTTCTTTCATGTGCCATGTTTATAGGCTAATCTAAATAGTCTTTCTACATTTCTTAAGACGATATTTCCTTTCATTAAATCCCATTCCAGCATTTAATATTTTCCTTTAAAATAAGCTGAAGGAGGTGATATTTCTCTACCTTTAATATAATATCAAGATATAATTGATTTTGATCCTTCTCAGGCTTTGTTGTTAGTTTTTTTCTAATTTCTGTGCATCCACATTTTAATGTTTCTGAACGATTCATGGTATTTTTTGAGGGTTCAACTATATAGAGAAGAATAGATCAAATGTAACATTTCATCATTCTCTGCCTCAATTTAAGATTAAGACGTCCTCAAAAATAGTGATAAAAATGCTCGCGCTACATTCAATGCGACCATTTTCATTCCGACTTTTGACTCTGTGGATACCTTCATCGCATTTACTCGCTACTCTTTCTTAAGCTTTCTTGAAATCTCCACCATGTGGATTTTATTCTCAGACGAGCCTGAGAAGGCGGGTATTTGGTTATAATCTAAATGACAATGTTATCTTTATTTTTATCAGTTCAATCAGATTTTTAACGCCTTTCAAAGCAAAAAAAAATAAATGAAAGGTTAACTAGAAGAAAAAAAAAATAAACAAAAAAAAAGATTATATTTTCCAATTAGAGTGCCTCGTACGAATTTTATCCTAGTAATGAACATTCAAAATGTGATGATTTCCACTAATGCCTAAGATCTTTTGGACCGATAATATAACCGATGCCAAAGTTGTACGACGACAAAAAGCTAATTTACACCAATACCAACTATAAAATGTAAGAAGATAACTAGGTCTAATGAGATGCGAAAGCATGGTTGGGGCGTTGGGGTTAAGGTTTAGGGAAGAGGTTGTCCTGTGTGATGGTGAATATCCTGCTTGAATAACCTGTGGAAGTGGCTTGGATCCACTTTCACTAGACTATTTTGCATCGCTCCTGAAAAATTTAAATCGCCATAATAGTGGCCAACATCCGTAACACATTCACATATGAAAGGTGGTGTGCTATCGACAAATACCTTAAATTTCTTGGATCGATTATATAAAAAATGAAGAAATACCGTAGTTCTGCACCAAATAGGAAGCCAACTTATACTAATGACAGCTACGAAATGTAAAAAGTTCGAATATCAATGCCTCATAATGAGAAGCGAAAGCACGTTCCGCATTTTACAAGGCAAGATGGCACAATTGATTGAAAAAGACGTCCTGGGCGAAAATCTCTTGATTAAATAACATATATAAGTGGTTCGGATCCTACTAATTTATTTCGCACTACTATAAAAAAAAATAACAATAGCCATGATAATCGGCAATATCTTAAATGGATTAGGAACACGAAGAAAAAGAAATCGGCAGAAAATAAAAAAAATCGCAAATAAAAATTGAACCATATTTCAAAGAAAATATTTTGTAATCAAAATATTAATTATTGGTTTTATTTAAATTGATTTAATTACTCCAGTATTTTAATTAATACCAATAATGATTTACTTAAAGATGTCCCTTAATTATTCTTATTAAAAACTTTAGAAGTTGCGGGAAATACTGGCGACCTTTATTCGAATTTAAGTAAAATTATTTCTCTTACCTTTCAACATTTAATCGAATTTTAAAAATTATTTAAACAAATAAACTTTGTGTATTTTTTTGTAAAACGTATTTTATAAATGTTTATTAGTAACAGCTTAAGAAAATATTTTCAACAATAAAAATATTTATTAATGAATCAAATAATTAATTATTCAAATCGTGTTAATTCATTAAGACAAAATAACATTTTAAAACTAATTTAAGTTCAATTCAAAATAAGTTATTGTTATAAAGATTAAATAAATTAATTGAAAATTTTCTGGAAATTAAGAACATTAGCAAATCTCCATATAAGAGCTTGTATAATTAAATAATTTTTAAAAGCGCTAATTACATTAAGCCCTTTAATATGCATGTTTTAAATAACCTTAACAAATAAAAATGGCACAAATTTTAATGAAATTAAATTTGAACTTAAAGCAACATTTTTAAACGAATAAAAATAAATTTTCAACAATAAAATACAAACCTAAAAAATATATTTACAACTACTGTTTAATGTATTGATCAACATATTCCAAAACGGTTTTTAAAATTCGTTTCTCCGTGATTCTCATTTTAATTGCAAGTGCTTTATTTGTCGATACTTGCCCATCCTTCAAGACTTTCAAGTCATCTTCCAATGTTGTTTTATAAGCAGAAAGTAATAACTTTATTCGTATTTGTAGAAACGACCAGGTTTTCTTTTCCAAACTTGTATCCAATGCGCAATCCAAACATTGCAAATCGGCACACTTGTCACTTTCGATCCAATGCTGCAGTTGTTCTGGAAAAATAAAATTGCACGTAAAATTAAACTAAGTTTCAATTAAATCATCCACTTAATTAGTTTTTCAATTGAATCTATTAGTTAATTAATGTTTTCAAACCTTCATTCATGTTAAATATCCTTAGAAAGGCAAGCAATTCGCCAATAATTGGTTGTGAACTCGTATTCAAGTAAAATGTAGAATTAGGATTTATCATGAGTTTTTCAAGAAGTTTAGTTCGTTTTTCTCTGAGTGGATCTGACTGGCTTACACCTAAATTTAATCCGTATCCATCGTGATCATTTTCTTCATAAACAAACCTGGAAATAATGCACATTGTCAAAATTTTGCTTTTATTAAAATAAAGTCAGGACTTTTCATACAAAACTTTAGAAACGTTATTAACGTCCTATTCCTTTAGAATCTAAAGGAATAGGGCGTTATCAATATAATTCACACAAAGTTTCCTTTTTGCTATAAAATGGTTAAATAGTTTATAAATAACATCGCTCACCCATTGTGTATGAAAAGATCAGAATTGGTCCTGGCCCCGTAAAAAATAAATAGCTGATCCTTTGCTTTGAAATCCCTTACTGCTAAACATTCGCTTCTATCTAGCACCGGATTATATTCCGTGGATATCTAAAAAGTACCGATTGAATGATGCAAAAGAAGACCTAAATTAAATTTTTACATTGCCATTGGTGTGATTACAAAAATCCCATAAAGGAATGAGTGCGTTTATCATGCGACCCTTATCTTCGGATGGGATTGTATTTTGACGAGTCATAACTGTTGAAACGGCCCAACTGAAACAAAAAAATGTTTTATTCATTTTAAACCCCTATTATGTTTTTAATTGCATCAATTTTATTTATGAATGAAATCATTTTTTATGAATTAAATTTTTTTATTATTAATTGTATTAATTTTGTTTAGGAATGCAGACATTTAAATGTGTTGAGGTTACGACCCTGGTTTATGAATATAAATTATTTTCTTCATAAATTTGCTTCTAATCTGTTTAATAACATGGCTCTTATAGTGGCTTAAGAGTTATATGTTGGGTTATTTGTCATTCTGTGGTTTGTTTTCAAAGAAAGTGTCAAATAATTTAATCTTTTTACAACTTACAGTTTACCTTTTCTTTGTACACATGTTCGGAATAACTTAAATAAATAATTTAAATCTGCGAAAGAAAGTTTTGTTGTAACACAAATTGAATTTTTATTTATTTTTATTCGATCACTTTCTTAACGAGCATGTGTCTTAAATGCAACATCCTGTTTCCTGGATGAAATGGAGTTCTCAACCCTTGTTACACATTAGATTTTATTAATAATTAACAAAGCGAATGTGCTAGAATGTCTGCTGGAGTGCTTAAGAAAGTTAGAGCCAGCCAGATGTCCATTGAACTTTTGAAATATACCAATGTAAAGCTCAAATAGAAAATATTTTTTGTTATTTGCACAAAATAAATAATAATGAAACTTTTACTTTTACAAAGATTTATGAATAAAAATAAGCATGGAAATGCAAAAATTGTATACATTTTTATCAATATAACGTGCAAAGAATTGTATATGTAATTCTCTGTGTGATAATTTCAAAAATAAGAACTCAAAGAAGCTCAGTTGTTGAAAAAACGTGCGTATTGGTCTATTTTGATCGTGAATTGTTGGCTAATATAATATATCGGATAAATAAAGTGGGAATAAATATTTTGAGATAAACTGCATTGGACTAGCCGCACTTACCAATACATAAATCTTCAATTTTTTCGATATTTAGCTTGCTTGCATGGAATATTTCACAGCCAAAATGAAAAACTGCTGCATAAATATTTTCTTTGATGATTTATTCCTGCTGTGGACTCAATTTTTTTGTGGCTTTAAACATTCTACATTGACAGAGGACGTGACAAATTATCTCAGAATATATAATATTGAAACTGGACGATAATCCCTAACAAACATTCTTTACATAAAAATTGAAAGAAAATATTTATTAAACAGTCTGATCTAGATATTCAAGCAAAAAATTGAATTTTTTTATACATTTAGTCTAAATAAAAGTCTTTTTTTGAAAATTTTTAAATCGTTCAATTTTACATATTTTAAAATAAAAGGTAAGACGGATAGGAAAGAAAGAATAAAAATCTCATTAAAAACAAACAGGGTTCAGCTAATGAGAAACCTGTATGGGGCCACGATTAAAAATGGTCTTTGGTTAAATAAGCAGACAAGGAGAAGGATGATAATGAATAGAAAGTTACAACAATCTGATGGTCTGGGGTGGTCCAAGAAGGACAAAATATTCCTGCAGAAATACAGAGTGAGAAGATCGGCCTCTTAGTGTCCTAATTGGGGCAGCAGCCTATCTAGAGAAATAAAAACTTCGAAACTCAAATACCACTGAAAGATTAGTAGTTATAATGAATAAAAAGTTACAACAATCTGATGGTCTAGGGTGGTCCAAGAAAGGAAAAAATATTCCTGCAGAAATACAGAGTGAGATCGGCCTCTTAGTGTCTTAATTGGGGCAGCAGCGTCTAGAGTATTTAAAACCTCGAAACTCAAATACCACTGAAGGATTAGTAGTTGGAGGTAGAAGCATAGAACACCACGCATATGCTTATTACCTAAATAAACAGAAATAATAAAATGGGAGGCTAATTACAAAAACGGATTTTAAAATTGGCAATGTACGCGGTTTAAGATTGAAGGAGTAAAACCTAAAACTAAAGGACGGAGATAATATTATTTTCTGAAATGAATAAAACGAAAAGGGCCATAGGTTGATGAGATCAAAGGCTATGCGCATTATTGGTCTAAAGCACCCAAATGGGGCAAGAGCCATGGCTTGAGTAATTATACCCAACCTTTTTGTAAACATGTTCTTAAATAATGTCATCGCAATCTACCAATTTACAAAAAAGGTAACTTTTATAGATATGATATATAATCTAGCTAATTCCGCTAGGTGCTGCTTTGCCACTCCTAAATCACTTCTATCTTTGGTAATTTCTTCTTCTAGGCCTCTGTTTTCCATAATCTTTATCCTCTTCTTCATTCCACGATATACATGGTCTTCCTGTTTTTCATCTCCCAGGATGTGTCCATTGGTAGCTTGTTTTGTCCTTCTTCCATTCTAAGCAAGTAGCCAAACCACTTAAGACCTCGCTCTAGCTTATCTGTAGAACCGTTTCTTGAATTTTCATTGTGTTTCTTATTTCAACATCAGTTATGTAATTCAACCTAAAGATTCTGGCACCTAATATTCCACTTAAATCAGCATACATGGTACATACATCAGAGCCGTACATCAGCACCGATTTTACCAGAGTAGTTCCAATATGTTTTTTGACTTTATTAGATATTTGGTTATACAACAAAATGGAGTTGGGACAGCCTATTTTTATCATGCTTTATTCAATTCTGGTTTTAATTTCACATTGACCGATACCGTTTGAATTTATTTTTGCTCCAATCTCTTCAAGCCCCAGTTCAAGGTATAAATTCCAGATCGAAAGCATCTTGAGCCATTACTACTTGATCATCAGCAAAATTCAATGTAAATAGGGTTCTTTCACCGAATGGTATTCCCATTCCTCGACAGCTTATTCTCCAATTTTAAAGGGTACACTCAAGGAAGATATTGAAGAGCAATGGTGATAGCCAGCATCCTTGCCATATACAGGACGGATCGCACAAGATACATTTAAATTCTGCTTTATCATGGACTTGTTATTCGTATATATGAGCCTGATTATGTATTAGGTTTGAATCTATTTCAAAGAAGTTTAAGGTAGAACATAGCTTTTCTTTCGGCATAGGATCGTAGGTCTTTTCGAGATTTTGCTACTAGTTTATTTGGCTCTAATGCCCCACTGTTACAATTTCCCACTAACAAATACTAAGTAAATATAGCTTGAACAGTATTTTTGATTTTTAATGCTACCACATGCTGAAACCTGTACCTGAAAAGGGTTGTCCATCTCTGTTTTACGGTAAAAACTTATTATCAATTTCGCAGCATATCTATTTCTTTGTTTTGAATTTAACTTGCGCTGTTATATAACTGTGTAGCTCAAGGTGAAATTCTAATTAGATGATATTAACTTTAGCACTAATACATCTAATCTACAACACGTTTCCAATAAAGAGATAAAATGAAGAATGTAGGCACCATAGTTAATTGAGTGAAATGAAGATGTTTAAAGAAGCTTAAGCTTCTACTACAAATAGTTGTTGCAAGCAGTTACATTTCACTACAATTTAATGAAAAATTCTTATAAGGTAATAAATCTTTAGCACGTTTCTGATGAAGAAATAAGAAGTAGAAGAAAAAGAAGAAAAAGGAGGAGAAGAAGAAGAAGGTAAAGATTGAAGAAACCGGTGTCGACAGAATCGAAAGAAAATGGTTAATGAAGTTTAAGCATCTGCTGCGGATAATTCTAGACTCTGCTCTATAAAGGTCTACCAGTGGGTATCAACCTCTAGAACAGTGTTTCTTAACCTTTTCAGTGATCGGCGACCCCTTGCATCTTCAAATGCATTCTCGAACTTCATAGAAAATATGTTTTCAGATTTTTCCATTTGTGGTAAGAGTAGAGCAATAGTTTTGGAAATTTTAGACATCGTCTTAGCGTATTAAGTTTATCATGAGTAAAGGAGTATCCGCGCAATTGATTCAAATTAAAGAAGTATAACACAGCTGTAAATTTTATCCTACACATCTTAAAAGTTAAAAACCTACCATTGCCAATAGCACCTTTGGAAGTGCTTTCACGCATCCCAGGTTAAGAAACACTGCTCAAAAATAAAGAGGAGCTAAACAGCTGTTTTTGAAATTAATATTGGTCAAAAAAATATTCTATAAACGACTTTATGAAGTCAAAAAAACTGTCAATAATCTACCCAACGCGTTTTCAATATTTTAATCTATTGGCGATTCAAACTAAGCGATACGCCCTCTAGCGGAGAAAAATGTACTTCTTCCGTAGTGGGTACATATTTAGTGAAATTTACAATTTCACCAAGCATAAGAAACCCAACCACAGAAAAAACACAAAAAAGCACCAAGTTACTATTATTATAATCTTTCATAACCTGATTTTACCCATTTAGGGCAATAAATATGGCGGGAAAAATTAATTTGAAATGTCTATAGCAATTTTTTTTCAATTTTAAATATTAATTGATAATATGTAATATTAACACTGATCCCAATCGATAACAATTAATTGTTTTTTAATAACTACTCCACACAATTTAATTATTTTTCGTGATCATCCGTGATTAACAAAACACGATAATATGTTTTTTAAATATATTACTTTTTTTTATTCTGCCTCAATTGTGGCTAAAAAAAACTTCAATATTTTAAATTTCAAATGATTTTACCATGTATGCACTTGACAGCTTACACGTTGACATTTCAACCGCAAATGTATGTGTGAAATATTGAAATGAAAGTGATTCAATTTTATTCTAAATACGTGCTCTGATTATATTTGTCATAAATAAATTTTATTGCAGAAATACTCATTAATTTAAAATGTAAAAATGAAAGTACAGAAAAGGATTATTAAATATACTTATTTAAAACAGAAAAAAACTGAAGAGTTCTTTCTTATTGAAATTGTGGTTTATAATTATTTAAACAATAAAAAGTCAGTTTTTGTTGAATTAAATTTTTTATTGGATATTTGCTAAATTTAAGATTGATTTCTAAATTTTTGAGATCACCTACGTTTTCTTGAGTCTAGACTTTGTAACTTTTAAATGTTAAAAAGTTTGGCAGGGTCCCAGGTTGATGTAGGATTTGTCTTGCCCCAACGTATTTAAGTTTTTGTTGGACAAAAAAATC
>JARJDX010000477.1:0-15753 GCA_030264735.1 Gymnusa sp. GC000175
AATTTGCCGCGCCCGATCATATATGCTACGTTGCCACGTTTTATTTATAAATTTTTGCTACTGTCACGGCAAAAATAAATTTCTTTGCTTTATTAAATTTTATTAAACGAATGAGCTTCCCAATCTCTTCTAAATTTTGCACATATCTTCTTAAATGCTTTTTAAATGATTATTTAAAGTTTCATAAAATTCTCTCCATTGCATCAATATTAATTTCTCACAAACGTGTCGTTTAAATCTGATATTTTAACGTATTCCATAAGGATACATATTAACTTTTTATTAAATATTTCGTAAACGAGCTTCCTAAATTCCTTGAAATTTTGCACAAATTTATTTTTATATTACATCTCTATTTGCAAAGTTTTAATAAATTCTCTCAATTTTCGTCTAAGGCCCAAACTTAAGGGACCTTAAGGTCCTCTGGAACAAGAATTGATAATTTTTGGTATGCTGTCTGTTTGTGTGTGAGTAGTATTTCTTTAGTAGGGCTATTGAGAACTAATAAAATCTGATATGCTATCTGGTGGTGAAAACTGAACTGCACAAAAGAGTACCTTTCACTCACTATGTTCATTGCACAATTTATTGTATTGTGTTTATATTAATAAATAATTAAAAATATAACAAAACAAAAACCTGTTTAACAGAACAGCAAATGAATCTATTTAATATTATTTTTCTTTAAAGTCTTTGGTAATTTCCTATCTAGCGAAGTTGTCAAGTTGACTGGTACTCTTTTAAGATCAGCTGTTTGAGCGAAAGTGCTGCCACCATCGGTAGTGTTGGTTCTTAATGGGCTACTTTGATTTGTGCGTTTGTTTTGTACTACAATATTTGCGTTTTGTTGCTCCACTTATCCCTCACCTTCCTATTCTTCTCATTGCTTTCCACAATTCTTTCTGTGGTATTGACTACTGACTGATAAGCCTTTTCAAGGTAAATGAAGAGGACATATTCTTGACTCGGGTTTTACTTTCATTTACGAAGTAAAAAAATTTCGAAATCGAGATACATTTAAGTTTTTAACAAAAATTGAGAGGTCCCAGTGACATTTGACTGAAATCCACCAACCGGAAGCGATAGTTTATGGAAAAGCGTGTTTGACACATCTATATAATCAGCTGACAATTAATGAAATAGGTTATATACCACTCAAAAGTAATGGATAAAGTTGCAGAAAAATAATACCAACCTAATTGGCTGATAACTAATAAATGAAATATAGTTATGTTTCTATTAAAAGTATCGGACATGTTTTAAACACATAAATGAAAGTCGTATGATGACCACACCTCCATTTTTTTCAACTTTTATTTAAAACATTTTTGGATTGGCAATTTTTTTTTGCTTACAAATAAAAGACACTCCATTAACTAAACCAGAAGTGTGTATATATTTATATTTTTAATTATATATATATATTTTTTTAGGGATGATTTATTGTTGGAAGCAGGCTTTCTGTGCCTTCTCGTTGCTCCCTTATTACCAAAACGGAGTAGAGGTTCAAAAATATCACCCACGGACAAAATAAGTTTTTGGTTAGTTCGCTGGTTACTGTTCCGATTTATTGTATCTAGTGGATTAGGTAAATTAAGCAGTGGATGTCCAAAATGGTGGGATTTGACAGGTAAACTTAAGCTAAGGTGTGGAATGTGAAAAAAACCAGTTAAAATGATAGCCATGTTGATATCTTTCACATTAACAAGATGGAAAAAAAGTCTGGAAACAGTCAAATATCTTAATATCTCCAAATAAAAAGAAACAAAAATATGTATTTTATATATGTGTTTTTATGGGAGTTATTTATTAATACTAAAATAAAGGCTCCCCTTTCTCACTTGTGGGTGGAATGGTGGCAACTATAAATTTTAAATAGAACATACATAACTTTTAAGTGAAAAATTATTTTGGAATAATCGTAGGTAGCGCTGTAATTACAACAAAAATTCTTTGTTTTGTTTTTCCTGCGATAACAGCGCCACCTACGATGTTTAGAAAAATGTTAGTGTATGTAATGTATAAAAAAAGTTTTTTTTCTGTGCAATCCAAATAAAAAATTAAGGGTTCGCTTTTTGAAGTTTCAATTTCAAAACAGAAACTTCCACTTTTTTTGTAAATTTGCATTTGCGGAAAAATGACTTACATTTTACTAAAAACACAAAAATAATCGTAAGCAGCGCTGTAATCGCCAGAAAAACAAATATTGAAATAATTTTCTTCTGCGATTGCAGCGCCAATTACGATTTGAATTTGCAATAAAAATAGGTGTTTCTATTTAAAATTTTATATTTGCCCCATTTCCTCTCACTTTTTTAGCTTTTTTAAAATAATAAATACGTTTTCTTGTTCTTCTAATTAAAAGTGTATTTCTCGAAATATTTGAACGTTTCCAAATTTTTTTGTCCACCCTATCGATATAGATACATTATCGCGATTCAAAATTAATGCGTCCTAGGGACTGAATGTGATGGCATACTGAAATTTGGTATCGCGATACTGCAACTGGCAAATCAGACAATGTGAATAAATCCATGGAAAGTTGTATCTGAGATATGCATATTTCGCATGCAGTATCTGTGTGAAAGTTATCTTAACAGATAACACACAAAAAATGACAAACCCTTTTGTTTTAATACACAGATGTCTGTTACATGTTTTAAATAAAATACGGACCATGGCTTAGTAGTTACAGCGTTGACTGTAGAGCTGAGTAATAATTTTCTGGGTAAATTAATTATCGATGGTCCATGGTAAATTTATTAATGCATTCTTCGACGTCGCCATGGTTGTATAACCGAAAGGTTAATGCCAATAAAAAAACTACTACCATCTATTGTTTACTAACCTCATTGCATTTTTCTTTATCTTTTAGCTTTAACTTACCATTTCGAAACCATGGTAATACCATCACCTCTCTCATGGTACGCTCATCACATTCCAAGTTGGTTTTTAAAACTTACAGCAGTATATGTGCAAGTCAGTGAGATTGCTTTACCTGTTTTATTCTTCGTCCCTCTCAGAGGTGTACGCATAACTGGATTTGTGTTTCAGGTAAAGTTGTTTTTAAAACTTGAAAATAATCAAACAATAAAATATAATTATTTATTTTAGATTATAACACAAATGATCATTGTTTTGACAGGAAATTATTCAAATATGAACCTTCTATGGGTCACTCTATTAATTTCACTATTAGATGATAACTTTTTCTTTAAAAGATCAAAAAAAGCACAATCACGAACTCTATTTAAAATATTTGCAATTTTTGCTAATATTGCAATTCACGCTGCTTTATTCTACGGTGTGTATGTTTTGTACAACTTTAAGTTTAGTGGGGATCAATTGGATGTCAAAATAGGTTTGTAGTTATAATATTGGTTTATTTTGAATTGTTATAAATGAGTTTTGTAGGTTTTACAAAGGAACAATTTGAAACAGTGTTAAAGCAAGGAATATTGATTTCAACATATGCCGCATTAATTTCACTTATTGGGACTATAGCCATAGAATCTATTGAACTCCGTCACAGCCCTTCCAAAATATCTGGTTTCATTATTACTCTCTTTTATGGAGGAATGGCTATGTTATTATTTGCTGGCAGCACTGTAAGAGGATTTTTATAAAATAAGTTTTCCTTATTTAATAATAATATTTTTAGGTACCACTTAACTCAATGCATAAATCTACCAACACAACAATAGAACCTGCGTATCGGACAATTTACAACAGGCTTCATAAACTACATGCTGTTAATGAATATACTTTGTTTAGAAGAGTAGTTGGAGTTAATGGTCGTTCAGAAATCATTTTAGAGGGCTCAAATAATATTGAAGGACCATGGGCAGAATACAACTTCTTGTACAAACCAGGCAACATAAATCATTCTCTCCCATTTGTTGGCAAGTCCTTTTTAATTATAATAAAAAAAAACATTAAACACCTAAATAATTTTTTTAGTTCCCTATTCTCCACGGTTAGATTGGCAAATGTGGTTTGCAGCAAATAGCAAATATGATAAGGAACCTTGGTTGTTATCTTTAGCCCATCGATTACTTGAGGGTAGACCTGAAGTAATGACTTTATTACATCCATCACCCTTTGCTGATAAACCACCAAAATATATCAGGGCCTCTCTTTATAAATACAAATTTACACCATGGACTGAAAGGTAACTTACACAATATTAAAAAAAATATTAGGATTTTACTAAAATTAATATATTGGGTCTGGCAAAAGAAGAACAATGTTACAATATAACTTATTTTTGAAAAATTATATGTATGCATTTGTACAGCTTGACCAGCATATATTGGCATGTGGAAAAATATTTTAAATAAAATTTTCTATCAAATTTTGCTTTTCGCCTTAGGCGACTGTACAGTACTTTGCTTCAAGATTGCGCTACCACTCCCACTCCTTAAGAGGGAGATACTTGTGCGCACCTATAAGTTGTCAGCCAGCTTGACTTGGTCAAGCTGTACTTCACTTCCATTTTTTGGTTACTTATACATTTTTTATTATATCTAAACATTGCTATATTTTTTAAAAACCCTCATGGCATAACAATGGAAAGTTTTGAAATATATAAAATATAATAACTTATTTTAATGAAGGCCATGGTTTTGTCAATTATAATTTGCAGTATGGACTGGAATAAAAATTTATTGTTTAATAGACATTGTTTATTTTTAATAACACTATTTTCAATAATTATTATGATTGAAGTTTCTGATTTTTTTTTTAAGTTACCTGTATGGTAGGTATAGTAGGTTACTATACCAGGAAGACAGAATACACTAAAATATATATTCTTACTTTTTTGAACCTCTGTTTAGTTGTCATAACAAAATACATATTTGATTGAAATTTTTAGATGGACACCAATGTGGTGGAAACGTGAAAAGGTATCTGAATATTTCCCAGCATACTCAAAAACTTCTCCTGCTTTAGTAGATTATTTAATGGCACGTAATTTGCTTCCAACATCTAGTAAACAGCCATGTCATCCATTGTGGAAACAGATTTTAGATAGCATTAGATATGTGACTGGACACTTAGAAGCAACATTATTGTTATGGTCAATTTTTACTGCAGGATGTGCTATGATTACTACAACCGCAAAAATAAAGTGAATTCATTCATCTCATTATATCTTCTGTGTTTTTTTTCTAGAAAACTT
Source organism: Gymnusa sp. GC000175 (assembly GCA_030264735.1). Lineage (NCBI taxonomy): Eukaryota > Metazoa > Arthropoda > Insecta > Coleoptera > Staphylinidae > Gymnusa > Gymnusa sp. GC000175. The sequence goes on from JARJDX010000477.1 coordinate 5,183, forward strand.
TTTAAGTCATCCTAATACTTTGCTTGTACATTCGAATTATTTTCAAATATCCACAAATGCAAAATTTACAAAAGAATTGTTAAGTATATTTATCATGTAAAATTAATGTTGATGTTAAACTTATTGTAAATTTTGCATATAAATTTAAAAATCTGGGTATTGGGATGAAGTTTTTTGGATAAAAACAGAGTAATATGTGTGTGTACAATAAAAGTAAATCTTATCATTTAAAAATGCATAACACATAAATATGTAACATAGAATATAAAAACATACAAAAGTAACAGGTATATTAAATATTTTTGTTACTATAGTCACGTTATCAAGAAATATCACAAAATATAAAATGTACTTGTATCTTTTAATAACTATATCTTTTTAAATTTCATTTTGGTGTTGTAAATTGGTTTCAGAACAATACTTGTTATATTGTTACACTTTAATATGCTTATTATCATTAATCACTTCGGTCAATTTCCACACTTTTGTGATGTATTTTTTTTAACTTTCATTATATATCGATTTAGATTGCAATTTTTTGTTGTTGGGTGAATTTTTATTGTAAAGAATTGTGTTGTTTTGTTTTTAACTAAGATTACAATAATTTTTATGTATGTTCTAGAAGAAATAAAAAATCTTTATATAAATTTTATTTGTATTACTTTTAATCCCAAACAATTATTTATATTTTTCTCTTACATTTTGATTTATTTAACTCATTAAATTCTTTATTAGGATTTTTATTAACATATCCACTGGTTGTTGGTAAATTGTCTCGAGGTTCCTCGGAGTTCATTTTCTTTCCTGATATTTCTAAACTTCTTTCCCTTGATCTTTTAACTCCTTTCTTAATGGGATTTAAATTAATTGTATTTTTATTTCTTTTTTGCATTGCTTCTACTGTTGCCTTATCAACCTTAATTAAAAAATTTCCAGTTTTTCCAACTGAGCTGCTATTTAAATCATTTATTAATTTCTCAACTTCTGTAATATTCTTAATGGGCACATCATTTATTATTTCTTGCCTATTAGGTTGATTATCTTGATTACTTGAGACTATTTCATTTATTTCACAATTCGTTTTTTCTTTATCTGTAAAAATTGGTTTTAAAATGTAAATACAAATAAGTTTTAAATTGTATTTATGTATATTTTTTAACTGGAATTTGGATTCAAACAAAAATGAATTTAAAAAATCATCAACACCACACTTTATCAAACATTAGAAATTATTTTATTATTTATTAATTTAAAATAAAAATTTGAATTTTTTCTGAAAACAAACATTTTTTACTTTTGTTGGAAAACACTTTAATTCTGAAAAAAGTTAGTTTTTTTGTTGAAACAAAAATTAGGACCCCATTTCCACATTTTATGAAAATGCAAAGAGAACACCTCCAATTTCCCTGGACCACATTCAAACAAAACCTGATCAAATCTAAGTTTAGTAATTCAAACAAACAAATGATAAATATGAAATTTGGAGGTGATTCTTTATTAGTCTGTGAGAAATCTTGGTTCCAAAAAAGTGCTACATGTTACATATTCTAAAAGATTTGCCTAGTTTTTCTAATGAACTTATTACAATCTTGTCTACGTGTTTATCGAAGCATAGTTTGTTGTTGGCAACGTTTCGCTTGCCATTGCAAAAAGCACTCTCAAGGCGGAAAAGACTGATGACGTCCAAATATATATATGCCTATAAAGGACGAAAAATCTAGTAGGGGTGAGAATTTAATTATGAAAACAAATATTTCCAGGTAGACCTAATTTAAAATTTCTGCCCTCGTTCAAATTAAAGGAATTATGTATTATAAATACAAATTGCCTCGCATACCTTGCGCTTTTTATAAAGAGGGATTATAGATAACAACCCAACATTAGTGAAATCAGTTTGATGACCTGTAGCGAAAGAATGTTCGGCTAGGGCCGACTATTTAATAAATTTTCAGTTTTGAATGATGAATTTTTTCCTTCACACTGTTTGTTAAGTTAGAAATTTTGGAGTCCGATTTGAAAATGTAAAATTCGTCCAATTTTGTCTGTGAGTCCGTTTGTTCGCGCAGCTTTTCATTTTTACTTATGACTTTTGTTGGCACGATTAATATCTGTTAGATTGTAATTTTGTAAAGAAGCGTATTTCTGATGTGACTCAGTTCTGAAGACAACGATTCCTTTGGGAGATTGAATGAGCTCTATATACAAGGGAGTTTATGACAGATAATTTATTTAATTAATTAGGTAACGATCTGTGTGGGTGGGTTTCCTGCCAACTGTGTAATTTGGTTTACCATCAAGGCGTTTTGAAACCAAAACATCTTCGAAGGGCAAGCAGTCCTTATTCTCTATTTCTATAGTAAATTTAATACTATTATGGTGGCTGTTTAGATGACTTTAGAAATCTTTTAAGGCTGATTTACTGTGTGGCAGATTCTAACGTTTCGTTTTCAGGCCTTTATAAGGAAGTTATGCGATAAGATCAGGTGCGTCTCGCAGGAAATCTTTTATAATTTCAAGTGTATCAGGGATAGGCACAGTTGTGAAAAGGGCTAACCTTAAGAAGTCACCTTTTTTAAAGTGCAATGCTTGAAAGCGATCTACAAAGTGCTTGGTATTTATAATGCAAGATGACAAGTTTTCTACAAATGGCAATAAAATAATTGCTAAATATTTTGCGATCCAATACACAAACTTACGTTAAATCTAAGTTTAGTGGTACAAATGATAAATATGAAATGTTGTGATACCTTTAAGTGATACCTATATGTGTGGTAGACACACCACACATATACACACACAGATATTTTTATAATTTTGTTTAGGGAAACAAAAAGGTGTATTGCCAGGTTATTCGGTGTAGAATTGTGAAAATGCAATTCGTCAAAAATAAGTTTGGTAATGGCGTTAAATACTGAGAAAAAATTAATAGAAAACTATTAACACAAATCGACAGATTTTGAACATTTAAATTCATATTAAGGTCCCTTGCAACTAGCACAAATAGAGGAAAAATAATATGAAAATCCATTTACTGCATGCTTTAAATTATTGCTGTGACTATCACCTAAAAATGTATTAAAATGGAATGCCTCTTTAGATTCTTTTACAAAACTTCTTCTTCTTCTTCTTCTTCCTTTCGACTAGGACTTGTCCTGTCGTTTACAAAACTCTTAATGGTCAAAAAAAGGCAAGTAAACGTCTAGTTTTTCTGGTCCAAATTTAACCAAAACCTGAGTAAATCTTAAAATAGTTTTTGAGAAACTTCACAAACAAATCTTTTTTTAATTTTGCTCAATTTATTTTGAGGAGAATCTATAAGATGTATTTCCATTAAAATCTCATATTTTTTTGGATGATATAATACTTTATCCTACTATGATAAAGTAAAATTTCTCTTTTTCGACATAACATCTCGTCATCTCTTGCGTGTTCTGTCAGGTGGTCTGTTTCCTGAAACTTTACCGTCTTTTGCAATGCGGGCCAGTCTGGTCCATCCTACTGTTCATTCCATACCCTCCTTCGCTGACTCCCCCATCTGACGATATCTTGCACTTTGTGACGATATCTTGCACTTTGTGACGATATTTTGCACTTTGTGACGATATCTTGCACTTTGTGACGATATCTTGCACTTTGTAAGTTTCTTTTATAGTGCTGCTCCTTACATGATCTCGCAGCGATTTTCCGGAAATGGACCTTAATGTTTTCATTTCTGCCAATCTCAGTAGCCTCTTGGATTTGCTATTTTCTGCCCTGGTTTCTATTCCATAGGTAATTACTGATCTTACGCAGACCATATATATTCTCACTTTGCTTTTGATATTGAGGAATTATTAACGCCATACAACGTCTGTTAAGCATCCTGATACTGCCGTTGCTTTAGTTGCCTGATAGAACACTTTCCCATATGTTGTCAGATTCACGCCTAGGTATTTGTAGATCAATCCTCTAACCTAAGGTTTTATTATTGATAGAAAATATACATCTGATCGGTTCTTGCAATGTTATCAGGCACTTTGTTTTTTTTTAGATCTGCATGTTATATTTCCCAGCTGACCTTGCAAAGCTGTCTAGCATCCTCTGGAGGTTGTCTTCATTATTTGATATTATGACCACGTCATTAGCATAGTATTTTTTATCTCGCAATTGCCCACTTGTTATCCTTTACCGTTTATTTCGATATCCTGTGTTATACGATCCATGACTAAATTAAACAAAATGGGGCTGTCGTATTCATGATTGAATGTTGATATTTTTTGTTAGATCCCCATATAAGCGCAAAATTGCTACGTTATCAGTATTTAAGGACTTTATGATTCTTAAAATGTTCCTGGGAACCGTTTTCAAGAATGTGTATGACGTCGTTTAGCTTTATCGGGTCAAAGGCCTTAGTCAGGTCTATAAAACACATGAATGCGGGCGTATCAAATTCCAGTGACTTTTCAATGATTTTCCGTATGATAAACAATTCTACTATCTCCGAAATTTCCTCTCTGATGATGCTTGTGATGTGCAGAGGTTCCCAAAGAGTGTCGATCAAGCATCACAAACCCAATTATTAAGAAAGGCAATAAGAATGACTCGGCGAACTACAGAACCATAACGCTATTAAGCTCAACCCTGAAACGTTATGCAATTATTGATCGGTCCATAAGGACAAACGAATTTAAAAGGCAAAAAGAGGTATTAATAAAAAGGTGGCTATAATTTTTTCTGTAGATTTATAACTTATTCTCTATACAAATGATGACTTCTAATACCGTAAAATGTGATTTGATTAAAAAACCAGATTTGTATCTTTATTTCTGCCCATTAATAGAGACTTAAAATGCTCTGAAATCTTATCTTTTATCATTATATCAAGCCTAGTTTAGATAATATTTAAATCCTATAAATAAAAATGGGGGTCACCACTCGACGTTCATTTACGAATTTTAGACATATCGCACCACTTTTGATAAAAACAATCATATTTCATTAATTATGAGCTGAATATAATCAAGATTCGTAGAAGATATTCTTTATATTCTTGACTCGTTCCTTAAAATTCGATGGGAGCGCCACTTTACCGGCGGCTCTTGACAACAAATTGATACGTAAAAAAAGTCAGAAATTAGAGAATTAAATTTTAGTGAAATTTCCAAAACTATTATGCAAAACGTGTGGCGCGAATAGCAATAATTCTCAAATGAAGAAGTATAAAACCACATTGTCTTGATGCATATTTGAAAATACATAATTTTAAAATGTATTTTGTATTAACAACAGTGAACAACTTCTTAGTGCTCTTCGAGGTGACGCGTTAATCGTTAAGGGTCAGGCATATGGACCTTCGAATATAATGATAGTATGTTTCTTGGTATTGATAAATAGTTAGCCTACTAGATGGCAACAAAAATTTGAAAGCCAAAATAATTTATTATTCATTAATAAAATACATTTAATAAAACATACCTGCAACATTTCTAAACCTTTCCAAAACTAATTATCATCTTGTCTGCAAACCAGCTCTCAACGGCTTTGTTATTTCCTCATTCGAAGAAAATTTACCACCTTTCAGACCCTGTTTCAGCTAAGGGAAGAGGTTATAGTCCGAAAGATCCAAATCTTTGTAGTAAGGGGGATGTTTAAACAACTTCAACCGCAAATTACAAACTGTTCCCTTTTCTTTACTATTTTTGCTCGAAGATTGGTTAAAAAGTAGAATAATATTGCCCAGTTATATTTCTGTGGACATGACAATCCCAAAACACTGAGGCAAGAATGCTTCCACTCTTCTGCTTTGTTTCTGAGTCGTAGAAATGTACCCAATTTTGATTCATGGTTACAAAGTGGCTTAAAAAATCTTTGTAAAAAGAGCACCCATGCTACCTTCTAGTCAAGATTCAGGCTTTTAGGGATCCACTTTGGTGCATTTTTTCCTGTCCAAATATACGTTAACTATGTGCTGGACGCGTTCAAATGAAATCTTCGGAAGCTGAGATATTCGCTTGCATCTGCATCTATTGTTAGGATTCGAATTTAATTTTTTAAGGTAGCATTTATTACCAAGCATACCTTCGTAAATATGCTTACTTCTCTTAATGATTGTCTTGTACGTGTCTGTTTCTACAGTGTTGCCTGACATGTTATTTCTTAAATTTTCTTAAACTTTAAAGTTCACAATGACACTTATAAAGTTGTTGTTTGTTTGTTGTTTATGGTAACAAGGAATGTCGCCTAGGCTAACTATTTATCAATACCCCCTCATACTATAATTAGAATTTATTATTTACTTACCCCTTTCTAATAGTGAAATTGGAATATTTTTTGAACTGCCAATTTTCTTATTGTCGTCTTTACGTTTATTATTATCAAAAGAATTATTATAGACCTCTAAAATTAATTTTTATCAATTTAAATTAATAAATTATAAAAAAATTACCTTTCCCTAGGCGAGCAGCATTCATTTTATGTATTTTTGTCAAATTTTTCCTTGGCCTACCACTTTTTTTAATTGTCATCACTTTAGGTTTAGGTTGAATACATTTGATTTTATTTAATATTTCATTACTGGGAGGTATAATTGACATTAAACAAGGCCATTTAAATAGGGCTTTAAAACGTTTTTGAAAATTATTTGTATGTTTATATATTTCTTTATCAGGATTATGTGCAAAAATAGGTTTGGATTCTGTTATTTTATATTCCTGATATTTTAACAGCAAACATCGTAGTGCTTGGGTTGTGATTACATTGGGAGGCATTTCAGTCATATTTCCATGAAATTCTACTACTGGAAGTGTTAATTCCATGCTTTTACTGGGAATATTGATTTTAATATTATTTTGTTTAGATAAAATTGTTAAAATCTCTATATCTATTTCATTTATTGTATAATTAATTTCAATTTTATCAGGTATTTTCAAAGTAATTCCCAACATTTGCAAAACATTATGAACATTTTGAGCACAATTTTCTAAATCATCTTCAGTAATTGTTTTCTTATTCCGAGCTTTATGTATATGAGCAGTTGTTCGAAAAAAATTAGTTAATTCTAAGTCTAAAAGTGTTCTCAGGGGACGCCCTTTTAAATTATTTGATAATTCAAATTTCCCCAGGGATGGTAAAGTATCAGTACTCAAATAATGTTCCACAGTTTTTAGAGTTTTTCTTGTTTTCCTGGCAATTCTATTCCAAGCTGTATGTTGCCGCCTAGGTACGTTAATTATATCCAATTCCGGATTAGCTGTTAGATGTTTATTAATTACATTGTAACGGTGGCGTATATGTGCTCTTGTACGCCTTATTTTATCTGTTAATAATGACCAAGATTTTGTTCCATGTTCTTTAACATGTTCTAATAATATTTGATCCTCTTCTAATGTCCAATTACCTACATGAATAGTATTTGGCCTTAAATATTCTGAGTATCTATGCATAAGTTGAGTTTTTTTTCGGTGTGGCATTTCAGCAGAAATTTTATCAAAATCCTCACCATATTTTTTGACTAAACATAACAAAAGAACATCTTCATTCTCAGTAAATTGACCAAGTTTTATATTTTGAATCGAGAGACAATATTTGTATCTATGATACAATTGTGATTTTGAACGATTCTTCATGTAATATGTAATCTTTGACCAATTAATGTAAGATCCAACTCTACAATTATTAACCAATTCCATTAATTGCTCATCCTCTTCTTTGGTAAACTTTTCATTCAAATTTGTAGCAAGCAGTTTGCTACAGAAGTGCACACAAACCAAAAATTGTGAACGATTATTATTTAATTCCATGGATATTTTATCCCAATTTTGAAATTTATATTTTTTTACAAGTTCTAAAATTTTACTTTCTTCTTCTTTACTAAATGGTAATTTGTTTATTTTTGGATGTAAATAAAGATTCCATAATGCTTTACAAACGTTTGCAGAATTTTTATCTAAAAATTGTAATAAATATTAAAATACATTGAGATCTATTATAAATTTTAATATTACAACAAACATCATTTTCGGCAATTGCATCCCAATCAATATATTTATCATCAAACAAATCTGGAATTTCGATTAAATCATAATTTGATTTCCAATTAAGAATTTTATTCTCCAATTCTTTCATTTCCAAATTCCTTCCACTTGTTTTTAGTAAGTCAATTTGTTTTTCATTCTCTTCTAAGAAATTTTTGTAATAATTTAACATAATTTTTGATTTCAAATTCATTTGCCTACTGACATTCCAAATTTTACGTTTTGGTAAGTAGTTAATATTTATTTCACGGTTCTTTTTCTTCTTTAGTATATCTTCATTGGGTGGAGAACATAAGGAGTTTATCCTGAAATAGGGATAACCAACTTGTGCAGAATTGGATCTCTTACTAGTAATTTTATTACTGAGTGATTTTTTCAAATATTCATTTTTTAAATTTTTGTTACAATTATCTAATAATTTATAATATTTATTATTTAATGATTTTAATTGCATCTTTTTCACTCGATTTAATATAAGCAACTGTTTTAATTGTGCATCAGAGCACTTACTAATTATATCAAATTCTTCATAAGTTAAATATGGAGTTAGGAATGAAAAGTCTGTAATACTATTAGATAAGTCTAGTGTTTTATTAAATGTTATGCTTATGTGATCTGGAATATTGGTTATTATTTCCTCATCCACTACTTCTATTTCAGAGGAATTTGATTCATCATCAGACTGAAACAAAATAAAAACAATTAATTATAAAATTGCTGAACAAATGTATCCATAAACAAAAACAAAAGTGGCTCTAACAAAACAAAACATTTTCATGTTCTTCATTTAGTAGTTGTTAGAAGAAGACTTTCCAAGTGTTTTTGATTTCCGTAATTACTTGTATTGCCTTGGCATAATATAGTATATGGTTGGTACCCTTGCTTTAGCTGTTTTATGTACCTATAGGCATTTCTAATGCTATTTTCTTTAAAGTATTTTTGCTTGTTTAGAAGTTGCAAGCTTTCATGCTTTCGTTTCCGTTGCCTACATATTAAATTCGCCTTTTCTTGTGCTTTCTTTTCTTTGGGTGATGGTTTCTTTGCATCCGTCAAACCATTTTTCTTGTTTTTTAAGTAATACATATTATTTTGTTTGCTGAGTTTACCATTGTTGTTTTTATTTCTTTCCATTTATTATCTATAGAGTCACCATTCAGCATTTCCCTTATATTTGTCTCTACTTCTTCTCTTAGTTTTGTTTGCATTTCAGGAACTTTTAGTTTATTAATGTGCAGTTTATCTTGTCCATCACTCCTATGCTGTGTTTGCCAGTCTTACACAGATGACTTAATATCATTCTGTCAAGTAACATAGCGTTATTGTTAGCACTTGTTCCTCTATAATCCAAATTCTGGAGTTTCCCAATGACAATAATGACCCCATGTTCATAGAAACTAGGAGTTTTTAAAGAAAAAACTTCAAACTCTAGCTAAATAGACTTAAGTCCAGGAGACTACAGTTTCAAGGGATCAACTGGCAGAGGGATTAACTAATACGGATCAACAGTCGGGGGATCAATCATAAGGGAATTGTTCCAAGGACACTTTGGAATGAGCAGAAAAAGTTTAGTCTGCATTTATTGTACTAAAAATATTGTTGAATGTTATTTAACTAATAATGTATTATTTAATTATTGCCAATTAATAACTAGGGCGCCAAACTTTTTTACCCAAGGCGCTCAAACAAACCAGCCCTAACAGAGAACCACCAGGAGCTTATATTTTTGCATAAATAAAATACTATTGAGAATGTAAGTAAGGGAATCCCGGAATCCTAGTTTCTGCGATTTGATGAGGAAACTGCTTTAGTAGCACACTAGCACACGATGTACAAACGGGTTTAAAAATGTATATGTGCTTCATCGACGAAAGCATTCGATTGCGTGAGGTGGAATGCGTTATGGCAAATTCTTGACGAAATGGGTACACCAATCCACCTAATACGGCTCATCAGAAGTTTATATGAAACTAATACCGCAAAAGTACGAGTAGCTCAAACATATTCAGGCAAGTTCGACGTACGGACAGGAGTTAGACATAGCTGTATTATATCACCTAGTCTATTCAACAATATAGTGAATATGTCATGAGAAAGGTCCTATACGATTGGGAAGGGGGGTTGCGGTAGGCGGAAGACGTATAAACAACCTCAGATACGTTGACGACACCCTCATCTTTGCAGCAGATCAAGTAGAACTGGAAGCTATCATGACAAGACTTACGAATACAAGCAAAAAATATGGGCTTCAATTAAATATCTCCAAGACGAAAGTCATGATAGTGGACCGAGCAAACAACAATTCCCCCGACATTCTCCAAGTGGCTGGGTTTTAAGTGGTAGATAAATTCATCCATCTCGGAGCTAACACCGGCGGTAGCGAGGCGGAGATTAAACGTCGACTAGCAATAGCGAGAACTGCCACAACCAAATTAAGCCGAGTGTGGAGCGACACGGCAATATCAAAAGTGACGAAACTTAAGCTGTTTAACGCATTGATCTTTACCATCGCAACATACGCGGTCGAAACATGGACCATGAAGCAAGTAGACAGAAGAAGAA
>JARJDX010000478.1:0-11019 GCA_030264735.1 Gymnusa sp. GC000175
GACATTTTTTAATTTTGGTCAATTCTTGTTCAGGGTACCCTAAAAGGGGCATTGCCACTAAAATCTCAACTTTTTTTTTGCACGATTACAATACTTTATCTTTATGATAAAGTAAAAAGAGACATCCAGATGGGGATATTTAATCATCACAGATGAAACCCTACAATATTAATTTACGATTTTTTTTAAATTTATTCTGTTGTATGGAGCTAAAGCTGCACAAATGCATAATCTGTGTTGTTATCAAATAGGTGTACGAGGCTTTGGCTTTCTATGTGTGGCAAAAAGGCGCTTGAACTAAAATTGGCTTCTGTAGTACCCATTTACAAAAAGGGTGATACAAACAATCCAAGTAACTACCGACCTATTTCCATTCTTTCAGTTTTTTCCAAAGTACTCGAAAAGATCATATATAATCAACTTTCCAACTACTTTGAAAAAAAACGAGTTATTAAATAAAAGTCATTTGGTTTTTGCAAAGGTCATTCGACAACCAATGCATTACTTAAACTGGTGGGCAACTTACTCGATAGTTTTGAAAATCGGGATTTTGCAGTTGTTAGTTTTATCGATCTCAGCAGAGCTTTTGATTGCATCAACCACGACATTGTACTAAAAAAGCTTAAAAGGTAAGGTTAATGTAAATAGTTACAGATTAATAAGGTCCTATCTATTAAATAGATCACAGATAGTCTTATTTGGTGGTAATAAATCAAAAACTTTATTAGTTGAGCTTGGGGTACCGCAAGGGTCGATTTTAGGCCCACTTCTCTTCATAATCCTTATAAATGATTTTATTAATCTTGCTGTTGGCCACTCTACTGTCCTATATGCCGATGACACCAACGTAATGAGCCGCGGAGACTGTGTCAACATAGCTAAAACGGCAAACACAAACATCCTGAAAAATTCAAGAACCTGGTTTGAGTGTAACAGGTTACATCTAAACGAAACAAAAACTGTACAAATGATATTCACATTAAGACCTTTTAATCTGAACCCTCCATCTACAACAAGTTTTCTTGGAGTTTTCTTGGATACCTTACTAACTTGGTATGCCCACTCTTGCTAAAAAATTAAATTGCGCCACCTTTCTCTTAAGAAAATTGGCAAATTCTATATCAGCAGATATGTTTAGAACCGCCTAGTATGCTACATTCTAATCACACATCATATATTGCTTACTTGCTTGGGGTCACTCTGCAAGTAGACATATGCTCTTTGGTTTACAAAGACGAGCTATTAGAGTTGTAGCTGAAGAAACCTATAGAGCTGGCTGCAAGAAAATTTTTCAGAAAATGAAAATCATGACCCTGCCTTCCCTGTATATTTATGACTGCTTTTTATATACAAAAAGACACCTTAGTACCGTAACAATTGTGGCAGACGTTCATAGCTACATAGAGATGACATTTTCATAGATAAAATGAGACTGAAAGCGCCTCGCACTGGAGCCCGTTACTGGGGACCTACATTTTAAAATTCTCTCCCAAGCAGAATCAGAAATCTACAGTTTAAGAGTTTTAAGCAAAAGATTAAAAGATTTCTTACCGAAGCTGCATTTTTTCGTGGGAGGAATACTTACGTTGTAGGGCCACACTACAACTTTAATATATTTTATTTCAACCACTCCTCCAATTAATGCAGACCTTTATTTTATTCTAATATACCTATATTTTTTGTATACTGCTTAATTATATAAATTCTCTGACTTGTGTAAACTCTTGTGTGTATAGCATGAATAAAGTATTAAAAATTAGAACCTGCTAGATTATTTGGCGCTATACAAGAAGCTGGACTAAGGAGAAAGAGGTAAAATTTAGAGCTATATACCCTTTTTAAAAAAAAAAAATTTAAACTTTTTATAAATCGAGAAAGGTCATGATGGGTTGGGCATGTGGAGAGAATGGTAAATGGTAAAACGAGTAAGTTCAAAAGATTCTGTAAAGTAAATTTACGTCCGAAATCAGCAAATAAACGTGCACACTGCACAGTGCACCCTTCCCATGTGCTATCTATGTTAAATACTTGGAGTAGAGTACCGATGCTTTCGACTAAATTATCTCGAAAAGAATAACCGACCATTACCGTGGTTAGTATCGCTCAGGAGCTTTCGACGGAATCTATCTAAATGTGACAAGTGCGACAATTTAAACTCTAAAATGTTGTACCCTTGTACCTGTTAGATTTGAATGAAATTTAGAGTAAAGCGCACACCATTTTTATAGCAGAATGACTATAAGAGTTACAGGCAAATAAACCCCCAAGTTTCTATCACCAATACTTCAATTTAAGTAAACAGTCATTAGAATGTTAATAATTTTTTTACAAAGTCCCTTGCAGTATTTAGGAGCATATTTCGGTTTAAGGAATTTTATAAAATTTTAAATTAAAAATAACTCATTTTTTATTCAAAAATCTATAAAGAGCACGAAGGAATGTAAATTTTGCATAAAAAAATAAATCAAAAATAATAACCATTTTTCGCATATTTTAAATTATCAAAAAGTACTAATCAGCACGAATTTTTTAGCTTATATTAACACATGGTATGCTTTTAATGTCGGTTTGGTATTTGGAACGTACTGCTCAGGATTATTAAACTCCCACACGTATGAGGGTTGTAAATTATATTAAGATGCTTTGATAGTATTATTAACTGTCTACATAAATTTTTGTGTTTTACCACATAAAATTTTCAGTTGAGTTGCCTGAACATGTTCTAAATATAATAGAAAATTACCATTTTATTTTATGGAAGGTACTCAAAAAGTAATACAAATAATTTGTTTAGGAAATGAAATGTTCTGTTTGAGTGAGACAAAGTTCGTCTAATATAGAATTTTTAATTTAATATAACTTTTTAGGTCCGATATTATAACGTGAAGTTAGTTTACGATAGAACTAATGTGTTACATTGTTAATAACAATATCATAACATATGTCATATGTCAACTTATTCATATCTTTATACCAACCCTCAAAGTAATAAATTAAATCGGGGAATAAAAAAAAATACAAAAATGGAGGTACATATATATTATTTAAATTTTTAATGAAAACTATCTTAATAAAACACTCAGATAGAAGAGGTTCCTGGATGTTATATGGAGCTAAAATCTCCCTCGTCTAACCCTTGATTGAAGGAGTTTATATAAACTTCTTCAATCAACGGTCTAACGAAGGAAGCAGCGTGATGTCGAGTGGCTATAGCATTTATGAACTTGAAGGACACAAACATAAACCACTTCCAACTAGAGAACAACTAATAATGTATTTCGTTATACATTGCAAGCAAAAAAAAAAACAGAAAAAGAACATGAACGATAATAATAAATCACTGAGTAATAATATTAAAAGAGAAATTTTTTAGAGTACTGTCCTTAGTGCACTATGGTTTTGACTAGCAATAAATGTTCAATAGCACAATGTGTGGTTCTACGTCAAGATTAATGTGAACAGATATACCTTTCAAACAATTACATACATGGACGATAATAAACTTTATATTCGAAAGAAAAAAACAAGTCGTCGACCTCATAAATGTAACACACACATTTTCTAAGGATACTCACATAAATTTTGGAATAGAAAGTGTAAAGCAATAAATATTAAAAAAGAAAAATGGTGATGAGGTGCTACCAAATAGTAAAAATGTTAATGCTAGGGAGGACGGAGAGAATTTCTTTAGCAAGTGCTGTTACTTCAAGGAAAGCAGGTAAAATAAAAAAACGAGTACTTCAAGTGCCTTATGTGGTAAAATTCAACGTAATGTTGGCAACCTTATAAAAGCAACTAACACAGTTACCGAACCCAGTTCAACATATCACCAACCTTTTTTTTTCTTTGTATAACATCGTGTCCGATGTGTAGTGGTTATTTTGACTAGTCCTCTTTCAGGTTGCGCATTACTCTCTATGGTGCCACGCCATTTTTGTCGACTGCTGTCCCCAAGTTCAGGTCCGTTACTCGCGATATTATATCGGTACTTCGGGTGGGGGAGCGTCCGCGCATACGTTTGCCCTCGGGTTTGCCTTCTCTATGTTGTCGTCGCGTGTGATGTGTCCGAAGAATTTCAGGATACGCGCATACGTCATGCTTGAAAGTCGCTGCTTTGGTTTTATCTCGACCAGAACCGAGATATTTGTGCGTCTGGCCGTCCAAGGTATCCTCAACATCCTTCGCCATATCCACACCTCAAAGGCATCTATTCGCCGTCTATCAGCAGCTTTAAAGACCCTTGTTTCGGAAGCATACGTAAAGACAGGGAATTCTAAAGCTCTTGTTAGCGCGATTTTGGTTGTTTTGGTTATATTCCGGTCCTTCCATAGCTTGGTCAATTGAGTCATGGCGAAACGTGCTATTTCAATACGCCTTCAAATTTTAAACTCACAGGAGCCGGATTTGTGGAGGTAGCGCAAAGGTATATAAATCTCTCAACGATCTCGCAATTCCCAATTTGAGCAGGCTATTGAAGATGTTCTGTCTCTCGATCAATAATCATGACCTTGGTTTTCTTGCAGTTTATATCCAACCCATATTCCCTGCTTATTGCTTCGAGTCCATTGAATAAGATGGTAAGTTCATCAGCGGTATTGGCTATCAATAGGATATCGTCAGTAAATTGCAGATTGGAAAACTTCTTTCCTCCAACTCACCCCCATTCCAGTTTTCCAGAACTATCCGCATCACATACTCGCTGTAGATATTGTATAGTAGTGGGGAAAGGAGTCTTACGCATTTTTATATCTTGCACTTACTTGACTCAATGTTATTAATCCTCGAATTAGGTTAGTTAGGTGCATTGGTAGTCCCATTTCTCGCAGAACGAGCCATGGTTTTGTCCATCGATCATTATCGAATTCTTTGGCGTAATCTACAAAGCATAGATACATAGGGACATTGTATTTGCGTGCCCTCTCAATAAGTTGTCTGGCATTGAGAATCTGTTCTCGGGTACCGCGTCCTTTAACGAAGCCGGCCTGTTCTCGAGCGATTTGATGTAATTGAAATTCGTTCAATCATGCTTGTAAGATGTAGAGCATTATCTTGTTCGTGTAAGACGTAAAAGCTATCAGACGGTAGTTGTCACATATGCTCGTAGATCCTTTTTACGTATGGGTACTATTGCAGAGGTAAACCAGGGCCATGTGTACGACTTTCATATATTTTGGCACAGTGTAAGCAACAGTTTTTGTCTCCTTTTGTCCAAGGCTTTGATGATTTTCGTCATTATACCATCAATTCCCGCTGCTTTTCCTTCCTCTATTCTTCTGATTGCCGCCCCAACTTCGTCATAAAGGATGCTCGGTTCTTCCTCGTCGTCGCCAGTAAGTGTGGTTTCAGTTTCCGTATCATCGGCATATATAGATTTGCATTAGGCTCTCCATATCTCAGCTATTTTTTCCAGTAACGAGATTGTACCCGGTATCTCTAATAGCCCAATTTCGAGATTTGGGCTTACGAGTTACATCGAATCATTGAGAATATCACTTTGGTGTTATTACTATCGGCATATATTTGCAGTTCGATACATATATTCATGTAGTAGGCATTTTTGTCTTGTCTGGAGTTAGTTTGGATATTGTGACTGAGCGCGTTGCACTAAGATAGGCTAAGAGTATCGTCTAGGCCTTTTCCTTTGAGTACTCTTCTTGCTGAAACCAGGTTAAGAGTTTCTGTTGATAGCCATGGCTGTTTTTGATGTGTTTGGGCGCTTGTGGAATGCTTCGCTAAGCATTCTAACATAGCCTGTTTAAAGTATTTCCATATAGTTTCAGAGTCTTTGTTCTCGAAAGATTTTGTTTCAAGCTTTGTAATTACGCCGTTGTTAAACTCTGTGTATTTGCTTTCATTTAGTTTGGCAAGTTTTCTAGCCATCGATTTTTCGCATGCTTTGAATTTTACAGCGAAGTCACACATTAGAAGTTGGTGGTCGCTGCCACAGTCAGCTGACGGTAGCGTTTTTGCAGATCTTATGGAAGATCTCCAACGCTGACTTATTAAGATGTAGTCCATTTGATTTTTATATTTTTCACATGGTGATCTCCATGTAAAAAGTCTTCGTTTGTGTTGCTTGTACACCAATCTTTATCAGGTGATAAAGTCAACCGACAAAAATTGCTCACCTCTTAACCTGTCTGGCGATAATTTAGAAATGATATTTTTCGATGCCAAAAAGCAGGAATAGTGGACAGGAAATATTTAACATGGTCGGCAACACAATGGCCATCAAATATGTGGTGATGGATTGTTATTTGCACAGACTAAGGGATACATGATAGTTAATAGAAATAAGTACAAGAAATAAATTATCAAGAAATCTAAAATTGCCTCCGATAAGTGCAGAAATTACCAGCAAAAGTAAGTTACTTTACACAATATTTTAATGTACACACCAATACAGAGGTATAATCAGGTTTGCGATATTCTCCACCATAGGCTGGAAAACAATACGGACTACTACTGAAAATGTCAATCCCCGAAAATTACCATCTTAGACTTTATTATAATCGGGCCATTTTAAACGATTGACAGGTGACGAATAATTGGCCAAATGCGGTACCAGCTTTTATACGTCACAATTTTTCTAGCCATTCATAAGTCTTAAACTGCGGTTTGAATGTTGGCGATCATCTTGGATATTTTAATTTTTTTCACGGCTGTTTTGCATAGTTGAGTTGTTGATAAAATAAATAACTGACTTTAGTTTTTAAGCCACGAAAAAATTTTTCTACTGTTTGGACCTCTTTGACCGATTATCTTTCACTGAGTATATGTTGTAATATTGCATACCACTCGCTATTTCTCTTTATATGGCCAAAGCATTCCAGCTTACGTTTTTTTGTTGGTATATGGATCCTTTCTCACCTTTGTATCACCTAGTCGTTTAAAACTCTATCCGTTCACGGTATTTTCAAAACTCGATGACTGCTGCTGTATACATTTTTGTAGGGGAATTTCTGATTATTCTAGCTTTAATCTTTAATGCCACAGCCAGGAATTAGTTAAGTGTCAAATCATTCGCAGAAATTCCTAATCCATTAATATTTTTTTATGCTTTTTTCCCTATATTTTCCACTTATTAAAAGTGCAAGATGCTTCCTTTCTTTAATAAAAATTAGTATTTTAAGTGGTTTCTATGCTTTTCTTATTTAAGCCTACTTCATACCCTTTTTTAGCTTTTCATTTTTTTCAAACCACATTTGGGCTATGGGGTGGGTAATGAAACATCTCTTACTTCAAATTTTAAAGTAGTTTTTGTAAACGTGCTGAGTTATTAGTGCTTGTGATATCCCGATGAAAACAACACCTATTGTTCCTTTGTTCCGTATGTTCTGTATGTATAAAGATTACTTCATAAGCATGTTAGGCACCCATTTCTGTTGTGATAATCATCACATGTTTCACATATTTATTTGACAAAGTTATTATTCTACTAACTACTACTAAAACAACGTTTAGGATAAAAATTTTATTAGACAAGATCCTTTTAAAGTTTTTGGCTTTTATAGAAACTAAATAAAAATCTACTGTTTGGACTTGTCTTTTATTTCTTTATTTCAACTGGCTAATCACCTTTCACAAAGTTTCTCTTTCTTCATTGTAGACTTAAAAAAATATTAAAGAAACTTCATGGAAAATGTTTTTTTTTTGGGCTTATGATGACCCGCTATTACTTGTGGTAGCCCAGTTTGGCTGTGATAAAGTCATTAAGAGAAAATCAAGAAAATTAGGAAATTGAGCAAACTGCTAATGAATAATATTGAACCCATGACATTTTTAAACCATTTTATTGATTTGTTAAATAACATTTCCACACTCTTTTCTTCTCCATCCTTTCCATAACAGGCATTATTTTGCCTTTTAAAACTTGTAAATCTATTTTATTCATATAGCTGTATCACTTATGCAGTTAATTCCACAAATATTACACAAATTTTGTTAAATTTTCGTCGAGTTGTAACCTTCAGCTCGAAGAAAGCATGGACAGAGCGAACGTCGCAATATACAAGTGCATCGATCGTATTAATCATTTTACATACACACATTCAACAGGTTACAAAACTCTTGGCTGGAACCACCTCTTCTTTATTTCTTTCCTAATCATCTGTGTAACACAGAGCAGGCAATTATTTTCAGGAGAATTTTAAGATATTTGTGAGGATTAGTTTACATTTAGACGCAACATTAACATTTGTATTAATTACTTTTGGTTAAATATACGGCAGGTTTTACAAACTCCCAATATGTGCCAATCACTAGTCCTAAATATAACTTAGATCTGTTCAAGCGACCAACTGCAATATTATTAAATCTGTGAAAACCATATTGCAATAAAGCATGAACACGCGTAATCCTTAAACCTGAATCGTGATTCGTGACTATATTTCGAATTAAGCTTAATTCTCGTGCGATAATGCGAGTTTCCCAAGTCCTGTGTGTCTCTTAACTTCTATAAGCGTTATTCTCAAACGTTGTGACACAGCTCTAATTGCACTAATGCAAGTTTGAGCTTAATATTGGCTAAAAATTAGTTTTACTTGGAAAATATTGCAGTAATAATAATTTCCTGAAATCTTCTGAAAAGCTTTTTACTGTAAAATTCTTTTTTTTATCAAGTAGGCGGCGTCGGATGCTAGGGCCATTGGCCGCAATTATTATTATTTTTTATTATTTTCTTGCGTTATATCTTAAAAAACTAGAAGAATCTTTTAATATTTATACTAAAAAACTCATACTATTTTAAACTTTTTAAATTTTTCAAAATTTTAAGTTGTTTTTTTAGGGACGCTATATTTTCTTAAAAATCCATGATGAAAAAATCCTGCCATATGTGTAAAACTGCACAGACAAAATCGGACGAATTTTACACAAATACAATATAACACAAAAGACCATTTTCAAATCGGACTCCAAATTTTTTAACTTAACAAACAGTGTGAAGGACAAAATTCTTCTTTCAAATCCCGGAATTTATGTGGTCAATTGTCGTAATTGCAATTTTTTATCCTTTATAGGCATACAAACTCGAACTAGGTCTTCAGTTATCGTATTTTTCCGCGAGGATGCTCCCTGCAATGGCGAGCGAAACGTTGGCAACAACCAATTAAAATACGCGATTTAAACCAGAAAGTAAAAAAAATTACTTGAAAAACAAAATCTGAGTTTAAAGCTAGAGAAAAAATGAGAAGAATTTTCATTTTCTTGTATGGTGCTGAGGCTTCTTCTTCGTCCTACCATAGGGCTGCAGCTTTTCTTGTACTTTGACCGTACCCTTGCCTAAGATTTTAAGTCATGATGTTCTGCGGCGACCTGGGCTGCGCGTACCATGTTTTAAGGTTTGGAGCAATCGGTGTTTATCATTACAAATAATATAGCCGAGTTACTACAGTTTTCTTCCTTTTATGGTGTTTTTTGCTTGATAGGTTTCTGCAAGAGCTCTAGGTTCGTAACAGGGTCAGTCCACTGGATTTTCAACATTCTGCAATAGGTCCACATCTCAAAAACTTCCAACTTCCTTCATAACAGTCCAAGCCTAGACGCCGTAGAAATGAATGCTGAAGGCATAGCATTGTACTAACCTAATTCTGAGAGAAATTTGCAAGCGTTTACTATTTTTTTATGTTTGTGAACGAACTTCTTGCTTGTTCTGTGCGGTTCTATCTGTCATTTAAGTGGCATCCAATATACTTATAGGAGTTGACCAGTTCCAGTCCTCCATTTCCAACTATCAGGTTTAGTACTGAATTTAAAGGGTTTTTATTTACAACAAGTTCACGTAGAGTTTAAGGCACATGGACAGGCTATGCTCTGTTACTGTTGTCACTAGTTCTTGTAGGTCTTCCATGTTAGTAGCCAAGAATACCGTTTCATCGGCGTATCTTGGGTTATTGACCACTATACCTTCTATGATCAATTCGATAGACTTATCATCTAATGCTTTTCTAAAAACCTTTTCGGCGTTGAAAGGCAGGGGTTAGAGTACATACCCCTCTCTTTTTTGCTATTTTTTCTGACAATTCACCATTCACTTTCACAACAGCCGTTTGTTTCCAATATAAGTTGGTTATAATGCGGATATTCTGCCCATCTAATCCCATTTTTTATAGAATTTCCACTATTTATCATGATTCACGCTGTCAAATGCCTTTTCGTAGTTCACAAGCAAGCAAAGATATCCACATTAACGCCACGGTAGCGTTTAACGTCTGTTCCGAACCCACTTTGAAAGCCAAACTGGAAGTCACTAATCGCCTCTTCAAGTTTACGATAAATACGACTACGTATGACTCAAGATCATACGCAGTCGTATTTTAACTGAGGCTTGGACAGTAAATAAAGAAATTACTGACAAATACCATGCCTTTGATATGTGAACGTACCATCAAAATTTTATAGACAGACGACACTTAACAAATACGGAGGTATACGAGAAAAAAAAATATTACCAGTCAAGAACTGTCATTATGTAAAAAAAATTTTGGAATTTCTCCTTTGGTGCGTTCGGCAAACTTAGGCATATACTCAGGAAGGAACCCTGCCATACCTTACTGCCTAAAACGATGACATGGACAGCAAAAAGCGCAAACAAACTATGAACCTGCCCACGACCAATGGAAGGTGCAATGCTCGGCATAAGCTTAAGAGTCAGAGTATCAGATAAAGAAATCAGACTGCGAACCAAAGTCAAGAATGTGATGGAAAGAAGCGCAGAACTTTAGTGAAGCTGTGTAGGGTACTTGGCCAGAGAAAACACCGACAAATGGACCCACAGAATTACCACCAGGAGCCACAAGTGTAACAAAACGAGAAACGGGAGACCACAAAAAAGATGGCTTGATGACACAAAGAAGACCGCGGGAAAAGAAGGGCACCACGTCGCAAAAAGGAGGAGAAGTTTTTCAAATTGCTGCGTAAGGATTGCTGCCGTTATCGCTAATGTCTGATGTGTATAGAGCGCCATTGAAAGATTAAGAATTAAACATTTATTGAGTTATACGCAAAATACTTCGTAAT
>JARJDX010000507.1:0-10264 GCA_030264735.1 Gymnusa sp. GC000175
AAATTGTAATTTTAACCACACTTTAGAGCGATTTTCGTCAACATTTAGATAATTTTGTGTAAAAATTTGACGATGTGTGTCAAAATTGAACGATTTTCATCAAAATTTAAATATAATAAAGGATTTTCTTCGAAACTTAAATGATTTTAAATAAAATATTAATGATTTTGGTGTAAAATCAGTGTATTTCGACAAAATTTAGTTGGTTTTTGACAAAATTGTTTTGTTAAATTCAAGGTTTTTTTTGTCTAAATTAAGATAATTTTGGGTAAATTTTGGTAAAAAATAAACGACTTTTATTAAAATTACAATAATTTTGATTAAAATTGTAATAATTTTTGTAGAAATTGGATTATTTTGCTTAAAGTTGCAATGATTTTGGTCTAAATCAAACGTTTTAAAACACCTAAGACGATTTTAATAAAATTTTGTTTTTGATTAATTGCTATCAAAAACTAAATAATATTTATTGCAATCAGCAAACTAGCTGGAACTGAGCTCAAATTTGAGTAATTTCCGGCAGAACTTAAACGATTTTGGTTAAAAGTGTGATAATTTTGGTTAATTCCAGCGTGTTTCGCTAAAATTTTGTTGATTTTAAATACAAATATTATATTTTTATTTAAAATTGTATGATTTATATTAAAATTTAAATAAGTTTTACTAAAATAACTGCGACTGTGTTCAAATTTAAATAATTTTATCACATTTTGCAGCCCCACAAAAGCTTTAGAGATGTTCATGCGGCTCTCGGAGGAAAAAGTTTGCCCATTCCTGGTATACAGCCATAAACACCGAAAAAAATGCAATAACGCAATGAGAAGAAATTTTGTTTTGGAATTTAATATATTTAAATAAAAACGATCTTTAGCGGGAACGTTAGGGTAATTAAAATTACCATGAAGTATTTCAAAACTCGTCGTGACAATTAATAAATTTATCCGATGAAATTTGAGAAAGGACATTTGACGTAAGTAATAAATATTATCCAAATAAATATCTAAGAATCGAATTACACTAAAATGTGTAGTTTATTTGGTAATATTAACTAAAAGTGCAATAAATTTGTAATAAAAGTGTTTTATCTACCGAATTAGTCATGTCTGTTTAATAAATAAACAGAAAATTTAGACTCTGTGCGACTAGGTTTAAATAGGAATTATAAATAATTTCGTCAATCTAAAATATAATCAAATTATTTTCTTCGTAATACAAAAATTTTAATTTAAATTAAAAAAAATGAATATGTAAGAACGTTCTTATGAAAAGTGTAATTTAAGATTATACGAAATTTTTCTTCCTTAAAAAAATTTTTTTTGGGTCAATCTTTCTAAAAAAGTCGTAAAGTCGTAGGAAAAAGTGGACACACGTTTAGGCTTCCGCTTAAACGGGTCTAGTCTAATAAATCAATATTTCGCAAGCAAGGGGTTTGCCAACGCACCCTGGATCCTTAAATCTAATATTTTTATATTTGATAAAAATGTTTCATTTTTACAATACAGAAATTTACAAAAAAAAATTAGTAAAAAGCAATTTATAGTTGATCAAAATTATAAAATATTGAACGAATTTTCGTTATCATTTTCAGTGGTTTATTTTCTTTCCTTCTTTAATTCATTTTGTGCAATTAAATTTAATAGAAGCACCTAATTATTACTCAATTAAATTATCTCTTAAAGTCATGACAGGCCAAGCCATACAAAATAATTTAAAGTGGTTTACCAACATATTTTCCACTTAGATTAGGACATCGGTAACATAATTAAATATGCTGTTTAAATTTGTATGTTTTTAATATGTTAACTTTAATAAGATGGGGAAAATACCTTTTTTATTCATCCACCTTATCACGATCTTATATACACATGTTAAGTATCAAATAAAAACACCTGGTGTCTAGTATTACACAAATATATTTATTTTTTTGATTTAATAATAATAAGTCATAGTTAAATGCGTAATAAATTAAAGAGTAGAAAACATTTTCATTATTTATGCTTTAATGCCTTGTATAATGGTAGTATAAACATCTTGAAGTATTTAAATGGAGTATTAAATATCTCCAGATGAAGCGTGTAGATTGTGCTTTAATCTTAATTAAAGAAAAATAAATAAAACTTTGCCCCATTATGTATTATTATGCATGCAGCTTTTCATTTATGCACATAGCTGGTGCGTATTTTAAGAATCCTTATTTCTTTTTTATCGCAATTTATTTTAAAATAGCAGTGACCCAGTTTTCATTTGCACTTACTTAAAAAAAATGTTTCTAAAATAAATATGATATAAAATTGATAGTTTATAAAGATAGAAAGAATGTCTCGCAGTAATCTTTTATATATGTTAATTATTAATTAAACAGGAAAACATTTAATTAAAAAAAAAGCTTCTTGGACATCTACTTAATTATATATGCACTAAATTTATTATGTTTTATATAAATGCTATAGAAAAAGGATTCCGGATGTGAATATTTAAGATTTATGCGGCATTTTGAAATGTTTTCATTACGGTTTTTAATTTATAACAAATGAGCAAATTAAAATAATTAAAGTCGGGAAATTATTACATGATAATGAACAAGTTTTATTTTTGTAAAAAAAAAATATGCAAAACGTTTTAAATATATTTCACTTTACTCAAATTTATTTCTTCTAATTATACTGAATATTTTACAGCGTTAATTACTCAGTCAGACGACGAGCCAAAAAGAAAGTTACATCACAAAAAATTTAAATTATAATTTTTTTAATTTTAAGTATCAATACCTTATCAATTGATATTAAATTACTAACGCGACGTTTTTGTATCACAGAAATTTATTTTTATAAAAAAAAATTTTACCATTATAAAATGAGTTTCTATAAATGGAAATATATAATTCAAAATTTTATATAAGCAGTGGTTCTTTAACTAAAGGTCGCAAAAGAGGGTTGGCAGATATTTTGTTAATAGCAAAAATTACTATTTTAACCTAATGAATTATAAATTTTTTAATTTTAAAAAGGGTTTCACAAAAAAAAATATAATGACCATTAAAAATTTCACAAAATTATCAAAAAGCCAATAGAATCACTAAAATGTTTGTAAAAGCACTAAAAATTGTAGAAAAACAAAGAATAGTTTCCAAACACAATCAAATTTTACTACTAAATCTGCTAAGAATCATTAAAAGTCTTATAAAATTTACTGAAAGTCCCAAAAAAAAATCATTAGAACCAAAAAAATTTCTTGATAACTACTAAAAATCCTATAAAAATGACCGTAGCACCTTTAAAATATGCTTAATCCACTAATAAATCCGAAAGAGCCATAAAAAGTCCGCTAAATATTCTTTAGTACCAGTAAAACTTCCTTTATATCACTAAAAATCCCCTGAACGTCGCTAAAGTTCTTTAAAACTAAAAGTTTCCCAACACCATTGAAAATTTCCACTAAAAAGCCCTTCTAAAAACTACAATCTATGTACTAAAAGTTCCTAGAATCACTAAATATCTTTTAAACCACCCTTAAAAACCAAAAAAACTTCCTAAATCACTAAAAAAATTCAAAAACCACTCAAAATCCTTTAAAAACAACTAAACGTTTCCTAACTAACACCTTAAAAAATTCCTAAATCCACTATATTCACTAAAATTTATTTAAAAAACCTCATAAAATTACTAATAAAAGTTTTTTAAAAATTCATTTCAACTAATAAAAATGTCCCTAAACCTCAAAAATCCTTTAAACACTCCCCAGAACTACTAAAAATTCTCAAAACGCACCAAAACCGCCTAATCTCTTTTAAAAAACATAAAAAGTACTCTAAAGCCACTTAATAGTTCACAAAAAAATTTAAGAACAGTAAAAATTTCCTAAAAAAATCACCAAAAATGGTAAAAATTTCCTAAATTCTCTAAAAACATTTAGAAGTTCCCTAATACTAAAATGTCCCAAAAAACACTAAATCTGCTAAAAAAAATACCCTAAAAATTCTTTAGAAGAAATAAAAATTTCCTTGAACCTACTAGAACTACTACTAAACTACTAAAAATTCTCGAAAATCGTTTAAAGTCCTCCAAAAACAACTAAAAGTTGTTTAAAATTTTCATGAAACCACTAAACCCTCTAAAAACCATCAAAAGAACCATCTTAATTTTTTTGAATCACTAAAATTTCGCAAAGACCAGTAAAAATTTTCTAAATTTATTAAAAATATTTTTTGATGATTAAAAAACTATCTATCTATGATGGCACAACCAAAATTCGTCAAGTAACGTGGCACATGTGAACGCGTTTTGAAAACATGTGAACACGTTACAAATCGGGTGTATATGCACGAGCATTTGACGGCATTAAATAAAAAATATACAGATTATCGTAGATGAAATGAGAGCACCTTGGCATTTTCATGATTTAATAACTTTGCGCCAAAAGCTAGACTACAGCTTTAGTCCAACACTGGCATTGCCGATCCCAAGCCAGGTTAAGAGAGAAGGAGGGTTATACTTTATTACTTAGAAGACAAGACGGCCAACACACCATTTATAAGCAGCCCCGGAACACAAATATATTATTTTATAACGAACAAATAGACGCGAAAAAGAAAATGTACATAGGATACTAAAACCCAAATAAAGCAGAAAGTAATTAATCTAAATCGGGACTGATTGAGGCAAATGATTAATATCCTATATTTAGAAAAGAATGGTCAGGAGTATTGCGCGTGGATTGAAAAATACAGTTTAACAAAAAATATACGAACCCCGAGAGGGTACCAGATAGTGCACTTAGGTATCTTTAAATATGTAAGGTGTAAAGGACAACTTGCAAAAACTTATTCATATAAATATAGGTCAAGAGGTCTAGATTTAAGACTCTTCCTTCTTTACCTAAATGTCTACTCTAGTCTAGACTCTAGACTGAAAGGAAGATCTCCAAAGCGATGAAATCACATAATTGCAGAAGCAACGGACTTAACAGGGTACAAAATTAAAAATAACCTAGAAAGATGGCGCGACATAGTACGCGTAGCCATAACTAATAGAAGGGAGTAGCTTCACTGGAAAGAGAAAAAAATAAATAAAAATAAGAAGGATTGGGGAGAAAAGAGTAGAACAAAATAATAAAATGAAAGAGAGATAAGGAGAAAAAAGGTAGAACGGGGAGAATAAACTGAAGGAGATGAACCAAACGAAAGGGAAAAAGGAGAAGGAGGAAAAGAAAGGAGAAGAAGAAAGGAAATATGATGCAGAAAAAAAAGGAGAGGAAGAAGAAGAATAAGTAAAGTAAGGAAAAGGAGTGGAAGAAGAAGAAAAAGGAGAAAAAGTAGAAAAAGGAGAAGAAGAACCATAACTAATTATATATAACGTTTCTGGTTGTGTGTCGGTTGGTTTAGAAACTACTTCAAAGAGAAATATGAGATATGTTTTTATTTATAATAACAAAAAAAGTAAATATAAAATAAAATACCACAAATAGTTATTTTTTACTGTTGTGACTCAAGTCAATTCATGCATTCATCTTATCTAATCAATATTAAATGTGCACATAACACAACACAATTTTTTTTATTGTTTGCATTTCATAACAAACCGCAATCTGACTCAATTTAACCTAAGCTATCAAAACGTGAAATCATGAAATTTCAGAGTGTATCATCATATGATAAAAAGCCCACAGTGCTTTTAAAGCTCACGAAGAAGAAAATCTATAACAGTCTGCCAATCATTATGTAAAAATGCGAAGAGTTCAAATGCTGCCCGTATTTTAAGTCCTTACGCCTGTCTAAACACATGCACGGCGTATTCTTTCTCGTGTGAAAAAGAACATCTTTCATTTAATGTAATATTTTTTTCGATTCGGTAAAAAGTGCTTATGGATATAATTTGTTTTGACCTTATTTTTTTTTATTACATTCAAAAATTGATTTTTTCAATCGCTGTGCACCATTAGTATCCAAGAACGCGTGATGATACGTTTGTAAAAATACTATGAACTTTATTGGCAATTTATTAGCCTTTAAATGCAGGTATAATTGTATTTGGTCATGCCTTCGAGTATAATGAAAATAAAATGCATCATAAAAATATTTATTGTTATTATTATGTCAAGATATGAACAGATGTTGAATATGTTGAGTATATGTATTTTCTTTTCGCTCTCGTTGACATGCGTCACTGAACTTACTAAGCCATTCAATTCGTTCTTTTGTATATTTCTTAACACAATCAATATTTAGTGCTATGATTAAGACCACAGGCGTAAAATTACTTCATCGATAAATTAAATACAATCTCAAAAAAATTATAATTTGCTCGACCTGCTAGTTACTACCTCGAGCGAAAGAAAAATTAAGAAACATTTTTACCAACACACATGACTACTCCACAAAGTTTACATTATGTCTACAAGCGCTGCTTTTTATTATTATTTTTTTAAATGCGCGCATTGATTATCGACTTCAAACATTTTTATCTTATCATATTCACTATGGATTTTAAAAATTTCCTATTGCGTCGCATCTAGCAGATTGTGTAGAACGAAATTTTTTTAAAGAGGCCAGATAATTTTTTTTTAATAGTGTTGCAACTTATTAATTTATGGAAGACCAATTAAGGATGTTAATTAAAAAATGACAATTTTTTTCAAAATCAATGGTTTCTATCAAAAAAATTTAAATCTGACTAATTTTTAGGAAAACCAAATTTGTATTTTTGGTAATTAGTACGTGATTTTTTTTGTAAATTCCAAAATTTTGACTTTTGCCTTTGAGTGTAAAAATGAGGAAGAAAATTAATATTTGACTGTTGCTTTTAAAAGAAAATGAAATAAAATAATTAAACAATTTTTATTAACATAAAAATATTATTTTTTCGTTTTTGGTAAAGTTTCTTTCTAATTTTTCTTTTTTTATTTTCTCAAAAAAAAAATTCTTGGTGCAAAAAATTGTGATAGTTACTTTTAATTATACCAAAATTATTGTTTTTTATTCTGAACTTTTGGAGTTTATTGTATGAAAAAAAAAGTTTTTTTTAATTTATATTATTCACATATTTCGTTATTTATGGAATATCTTCAGGATAAAACTATTTTATTTCATTTTGTTTAATTAACCAATGAATTTATATTTTTAGTTTTATCCTGAAGATGTCCCAAACAGTACGAAACATGTAAATAAAAGTAAAAATTAACGATTTCATTTAAAACAAAATAACAAAAAACATAAAAATTATAATTTTGTTTTAATTAAAAGTTAATACCACAATTTTTTTGCACCAAGAATTGTAGAATATGTAAGATTTTTTTTGAGAATCTGACAGCAACTCTTGTCTAAATGGGGGCCAACGCTCGAACGACTAAGCTATTAAAGCGTACTTTTATAAATCAAAAATGGAGACCGCGTAAATAAAGAGATTGCTTTAAATTCTCTCCAACGGCAACGATTAAAACTCACTCTCGCTTCATTTAAAATATAACTGTTTGACATTTAAATTACCAAATAATTCGCGTTAATGGAGACCTCGTAAATTTTGCCATTAAGTCTCGCTTTATTCTTCTACCATAGTTTGTTATTTAAAATATCCAAAAATTAAACGTTAATTAAATAAATTTGGGAATCGTGTAAATAAATGATTTAGACTATAACAAATGATAAAATAAAAATATCAAACCAGAAACTGCATTAAAATAAATTTGCTTAGAAGACTGCTGCACCAGATTTACAAAATTTCTCTCTGTTCCCGGTTGGTTCGGAAGTCATCCTAAAAGCCGTTGGTCTCGTCTAGGACTTAACTTCCCATGTTACTCACATTAATGACGTAAAAACTAGTTTGAAAGAAGACCCTGCACCCGAAACCGAGAGCTCACGCTCAAAAACGGGTCGATATGTACCTTTTTCTCCAATTTCGTCTTAAAAATTTATCAATACACGCAAGGATTTTATTATTCTTTATAATAATTTTTATTAATTACTACTTTCCCGGTACAGAACGTTTTTATTTCGTTTTTGTTTATGTTTATCATAAATTTTTAAAATAAAAATTTTTGACCACGAGGCTGTACTGTTGGGATGCAAAAGACCTTAACCACCCCTTGAAGGAAAAAAGTGGCTTGGAATCTACGAAAAACTGTAGGTCCACCTGTAATCTATGTTGTCAATATAATATACTTTTACAACAGCACCAACAATGAAATTATAAAATTAAAATGCGCAAAATCATAACAGTTTTCAAAATATCTGCCGTTCGAATTGATATTTCGAGTAAGCACGTAATAAATCAAAAAGAAAAAGTGATTTAAATGATGCTAGACCGGTGAAACCAAACTTTTATCATAGCGGAAGCGTCTGAACATTTTTCAAAGTTCACGGAACTCTGCATTTTTGAACTGTTGCTAAATTTAATGACATTTTGAATAAAAAAAAATTGTTTTTATACTTAGATTTTTTAAATTTAAATAAAAAATTCGAGTTATCCGGATACCCGGGTATTAGAAAAATATTTACCCGACTACCCGGGTATTAGTTTATTCTTTTTTTTTCTCTCACTTTTTGTTTCTTGACGGTTAACCAATAAGTTAAGGGCACTCGGTGTTTTTCTAGTTATGTAATGTGCAGTGTATTTTACCAGTTATTTTTTTTTAACTTCCCAATACCTAAATTTTACTTAAAAATACCTGTTAAATATGTATTTTTAAGTAAAATTACATTCGCAAGCGTCATGGGTCCCACACTGCATTTCCTATATACATACGACCTGCTGTCCTGCTAACCTTACAGTATTTTTTAACTACATTTGCAGATGATACAAGCGCGTTGACACACAGTAATGTGGCGGCTGTTTTAAGGAAGCTGCAGTGAAGTTTTGGTTAAGATTTAGTATAAATTTCTTTCACCAAAATAATTTTTTTTGCTGCAATGTTTTTTTAATGGTTTAATTTTTAATACTAGTGTTGTTTTAATAATAATTTAATTTATCTAATAAATACGTCGTCAATAAAATAAAATTTATTTTTCATTTATTGAAAGTAAGTAAAATTGTAATTAAAATCAAAATTTTAATGTTGAAATAAAAGTATGAAACATAAAACGAACCTTGCATATAATTTTGATTTGAATTTCATTAGTTTACATAAAACAGCTTCTCGTGGCGACGCTTTTCTGACTAGAAAATTTTGTAAGAAATACTTTCGAATGGTCAAGAATGTTGATGTAAAAAAAAAGTTCACAAATACAACTTGTTATCATAAAATATAGCAATGTCTAATGTATAAGACATACATATATTAACTAATAAATATATAGGAAAAGATTGTTAAAAAACGTAATAAATGCCATAAATAATAAGAAATTAAAAGTGCATATTCTATTAAAGTAAATTAATAGATTTTATTATGTTACACAAATATTACAAAACATGTTTTATTTTTATTCACATGTAAACTTATGTAGGTATTCATATGATATTTATTTATTTATTTATTATTATTGGATAATATTTTTGCGTTTATAATTTTTATATGAGTAACATTATTGATATTTATTATGCTTATTAACATAGTAAATAGGATACACCGTACGTTTTACTAAGTACAATTTATAACAATTATCTCATTGAAACATTTGTTTTGTCAATGAATATATAATTGAATTACTTTAAGCCTATTAATTTTTTTTAAACAACACAATATCACTATGAACTTTAAATTGTTGCTGAGCAGCATAAAATAATTATTTAGTGCTGTTTATTTAAATAAAACTATATAAGGTGTGTAAAAACAAATATAATAAATTTTATATTTCAAACAAGATTCTATTGGTTTTATTTTTATTATTTCTATGTTTAAGTGTATTGCAAAAAACTAACAAAAATCATGTACATTTAAGGAAAATATTAAAATTTTAAAAATGAATTTTATTTGTTTAGTTTAAGACTAGAGTAAATATATATTTTTAATTTAAATATTTATTCAAATGCATCTTACATATTCACCAACATTATAGAATATGTCACATAATGAAATAATTAAACTATTATATTCAATATTAATTAATTTTTTTCTCCAGGAAATCCTTTAAATTATATAATGGGTATTCTTCTAAAGTTGTTTTAATATTTGGTTTGTCTTCTTCTTCATATGTTGGGGCTTCGCCCTGTTTTTTCCATATTTTCGGCCTTGGAATTACTCTTGCGATCTTGACGTCCAGCTCTCGTGCCATCGTTTGGGTGGCCTTCCGATAGGTCGTTTTGTGTTCGGTCTTGATGTAGTCGCCTGTTTCGCC
>JARJDX010000523.1:0-18128 GCA_030264735.1 Gymnusa sp. GC000175
TGCTCCCTGCAATGGCGAGCGAAACGTTGGCAACAACCAATAAACATACGCGACTTAAACCCGAAAGTAAGAAAACTTACATCGACCTCAGTCGCGAAAGTCTAAATTCTAAATTTTGTAAGTATATTTCTGAAAATGAAAACGCATTGTCATAATTGTTTAAGTAATTTTTTCTCTGTACATTATATATGGATGAGAAAGTACACAGCATGCATTTTGGCTATAATAAAATTAAAATTTTGGCTCGGAGATAAAATCATTTGAATTTAATATAATCCAGATTAAATAAACCCTTTGTCAAAATAATAAAGCGAAAAGTATTGAATCCCTGATTGAACGTGTGAATATAGGTTAGTGTAGCAGATTTAGCTGCTAAAACATATTCACTTCTATATTGTTGAAGTGCGTGTATGGACTCTTGAGCACCGAAGTTCATAAGCTCTCCCATGGAGACATAAACAGATTAGAAAATGAAATAGGAAACTGATGGAGAGGTATTACTCTTTAACAAGATTAAGGACTCGGGATCATTTATGGTTGAATGAAAGGATTAGTTGAGACGAAACTTGCTACATAGAAAGAACCCTCCCATTTCAGACTGCATTGTCTTCAGGAATTATTTGACAATTTCTCCATAAAACGTCTTTACAAATACGTATTATTCGAGTTTACTATGTTCAGTTCCAAGTTTCCTTCCTTAATATGTTTTTTTATCTCTCTAATTCACTTACTTGTTAACAATACAAGGAATCCTTTAACGCCAAAGGATGCCATTCAAATATATTATAATGTACTCCCACCGGAAAAAGATAAATTATGCTCCAGCGATAATTCTTGGGCTTATTTGATTTCGTGAACTTAAATTTTTAATTTTTTAATGGATTGAATTTACTTCTTAACTAAAATTCCTTTTCGTGTATTCCTTAAATTATCATTCTAATTGCACGTCATTTATGTGAGTTTCTATTCATAATAGGTATCAGCGTATAATTTATGAGAATAAATGTGCCTTTTGAATTTTATAAGCTTAATTTGTCCCTGGACCTTTAGTCTATTCAACTTAAAATCATCCGTCGGATTAGTGATATTTATTAACTCCATTTATATCTTATAACTTTATTAAGGGATTATTTAAATGACTTCTTTAATTGTGGACCTAGTAGTCGAGCTGGGGTGCTATATTTGCATTTAAACTAAAATGCAAATATTGCAGGTAATAAAAAATTATGAAATAAGGGTCTGATAAAGCACATGAAGAACATGACCACATCTAATATATAATATATTCTTGGCACAGGAACGCATATTCTTCACGCTCACGTACCTAGAACTAATTTCTAGTGATGTATAGGCATTAAAGTGCCAAAAATAGAGGAGTAATTATCGTCGGCTTATTCACATACTTTGAGTGTATGCTTTCCACTAGAATGGTTCTGTAATTGCGTTAATGACCACAACGTCAGGTGTCGTGGTCGCCGTAAATGCATAGCCACTTCGAACCGAACCAAACGCAAGCTTTGTATATTAGCCACATGGCCATCATTTAACATGTGCATTTACACAAACTCTCTGCAAACTATTATCAAATTATCTTCCAATTAGGAATCCCCAAAGCGTGATCCTCTCATAATATTATAGCAAATTTTAACCCATCAACAAAACCGCAAATTATTCCAGTTTGTATTTACTGATTAAATGAATTCCTGGTACTTAGCAAACTTAATTTAGCATAATCTAAGGATCTGCGGTAAATACTCACATTATTTGCTTTTAACGCAAAACCTGCTGAAATCGAAACGTGTTATTTCAAATATGTTTTTCCTTCCTTTTTGGGTTTATGTAAAATTTACCTACGTAAACATTCTTGCACGGTAGTTTCTTTGATTTATTATAAACATTTTAGAGGTGTGCGTGATACGTTTTGCTCGTTTATAGCTCGGAAAATGATATTAAAGTGCCCCAATTTTTGGTTAATTATTAAATTAGAACACGAACCAAGAACTCTCATATATCATTAGTAAATTTTAAAAGTTGTAAATTCAAATTTTATTTTAAAATAAATTTTGTTTTAGTATCTAGTATAATTAGTATTCATTCATTCATAATCATTCTTTTCCACCTCTTAATAGTCACTTTAAATTTTCCACTTTCATGTTCGTTGAAGTACTTGTTCAAAAATTTAAAAAATAATTACTCCCATTTAATTACTTGTTAATTTAACTATTATTTGTTTATTTAAAATGTACATACTTTATTTTTGTATCAAACTAGCAAAATGCTAAATAAATTATCGTTATTATTATTATAAGATCAGGAATCAATGTAATTTTCGTAGAGGCTCCTTTCGCACACACCATTACATACATTTAGTTAAAATGCAAAAATATTATAGAGTATATCGTGGGCTTCCAGGATTTAAGTGTAATAGTCAACACTCAACACCAGTGATTCCAAACCGTTGCTCCGCAAAAAGTTTACAATTATGAAAAAAAAGCAGACCAGGAGCGCCAATCTCATGAAAAATGTCGATTCTTCTAGCCTAGGGGTGGCTAACCTACGGCCCACCATGTGTAATTTTACGGCCCGGAAGAAGAAACACGATTTTACAAAATGTGTGTATTATATTGTGTATTATTTTTGTATTATAAATACAAATATTATACATAATAATACATTATAATTGTATTATAAATACAAATAACTCCCATTATGGTTTCTATTTTAAATGCACTTCTAGAAGAATATTTAGAAAGCCACAAATAAGTCTAAATAACATATTTCAGTAAATTTGCCAAAATTAAATGCGTCCTATTAGAAAAATTAGTAAAAACTATAAGCGTATGTGCTGCTTATAAGGCATAAATATGGGCAAAAAGATCTCAAAAAGGAAGGGCATTTAATACTAGGTATTTTAAAAAAAACGTCATAAACCGGCATTCTTTGAACGCTCGCACGCGGCTCGCGGAATAATAATGGATTATAATGGATTTACAACAAGTTCTAACCAAAATTGTTCAAATTTCTAATAAAGTACGACATCATATGGGGAAAATTTTTAAATACTTTCCAAGCGACATTTTGCTTTATGGGTGGACTGACATTAGCGGTGAAGCTGATATGTTTAATCGTTTTATAAATGAGTAGCAAGTAGTTAATCAATTACTGTGCTGCAAAAAACTTGAGCTAGGGCTAAAAGCTACCTAGAGGGGTCATAGGTGGCGAATAGTGCACTGCATGCAGTAGGAGATTTTCTGCAAATTGAATAAGTAGTCCCCGAACAAATACCGAGTAGCAGGTAGGACACTTCTACGGTCCTGGTAAAAGATAGGTTGCTACAGGGACTACCTTACGCAAAATTGGAACCTGGAATGTCAGGAGCTGATACGAAGCAGGCAACAGCGTCCAGCAAATAAAGCGATTAAACTAAGAAACATAGTATTAAACATACTTTCAGATACTTGATGGCCTGGTTTTGGCCGATACTCAGTAGATGGTGGTGTATTTTATTATTATGAAAATCAAAATAAAAACCACCGAAGAGGAGTAGAAATAATTAATTGTTAATAAAAATTTAGCAAGCAGCGTGTTGGACTTTGTTTCTTATTCTGACAGAACAGCGCTAATCAATATAAATGCGAGACACATAAACATCAATATCCTTCAGATATATACGCTCATAGCCGAAGAAGGCCAAAAGTAAAAGATCTCCTAAAATTAATGAATAAACATGAACCATTATCTTAGGATACTTTAATTCAAAAGTTTTGAGAGAAATACTTGAAGACACCATCGGTATATATGGACTTGGAGTCCGCAACGACCGAGGAGATTATTTAATAAAATTTTTCCAAGAGGAGAAACACAAAATTACTTTCAACTACCACCACGTAGGCTATACATCTGGATTTTCGCCGCTGACATTTCACCAACGGTAGTCCGTTATCAGATAGATTTTATAATTACCAACAAGAGATTTGGCACCTTCATTGTAAAACCTTGTACGTATCCTGAAACGAAAGTTCCAAGTGATCACAAGTTGCTCTATTCCTCAATAAAAATAACAAAAAAAAAACATAAATAAAATAAAAGACCACGGATAATCTATATCAAAAGCCTAAAAAGTTAAGAAATCAGACCTAAACATGATAGTACACGACATTTCTGATAACATTCAAGGAAAGAGTATCGATAATGCTTAGAAGTATAAGAAGTAGTACAATAATATGTAATATGTATTACCTAATAATAATAGGCAGTAAAAATCTATCCAAACAAAGCAGATTAAATGATAAAATACTTAGCCTAATAAAGAAGAGGAGAAAACACAAGAACAAATGGTAAAATACATATACATCAACTACAAAGTATCATACTTTCCTAGAAGATATGGCCAGCGATAAGTGAATGGTCAAGAACACAATGTAACGAGCTGGAGAAGCTAGAGAATAAACATGAACACCTCAACCTTAACAAAAAGTTTAAAGAAATGACTAAAAACATTCGTAAAAAGCAACCATTATTAATTGTTAATGATGACGGGAAATTAATAATTGGGGCATCGAACATATTAAAAATATAGGAGTACATCGAAAAGTTATTCGTTGGCGACTACCCCATAATTAATGATCTCGGCAATGAAAGACAATATATACTAAGAGGTGAAATTAAAAATTCTTTAAAATCAGCTAAGAATAATATAGTACCTGCAACTGACACAATACCAGTGGATCAAATAAAATTATTTGATTACGAGAGCATAACCATTCTTCAGAAACTATTCAACAAGATTTGCGAAACCGGCGACTTTCCACAATAATAGTGGAAATCTACATTTCCACCAATACCCAAGACTATCGACACAAAACCATTTTGTCTGATGAGTCATCATCTCAAATTGTTTTTCAGAATAACACATAACAGAATTTATAGGAAATGCAAAAACATTATCAGTGAATACCAGTTTGGCTTCAGATAAGGGCTTTCATTGCCACACATGTGTTGATCCATAGTAGCCAAGATCAACGTAAAAATGGCTGCCTTGGTTTTATCTATTACGAAAAAACATTTAACAACGTGCAATACAAAATACTAATGGATATACTTAAGAAGGTGGGCCTTGACCATAAGGATATCAGATGCATACATAATCCATACTGAAACCAAAGTGCTAATGTTTAATTATATAATAAAGTTTTTGAATATATCGAAATCAGTATATAAGTCCACCAAGTGGACAGTGGTAGTGGCCAAGTATCAGTATTGCGTTAAATATAATTATGAGAATTTTTAGACATTCATAGTGTAGTTCTAGTAAAATTTTTCCTGCAATCAGGTCATAACCCAGGTTTCTTTTTAAGTATTAGGCGTATAGATTTATCAAACTTTGTTTCGGCAATACTGAACTGTTTATAGAAAGGAACATTTGGTATGATGGTGAATCGGAGTTTCTTCTTCTGTTAAGAGTTCTCTAGGACTTCCCAAAATAATTACCATGGCAAACACAGTTATGGAAACGGCTTTCAGTCTTGGCTCGTCAGTCTTGGCTTCTCTTAAATAAGGAGGCGGGGCAAAGAATCTCTCCGCGTAAACTTCTAAACACATTGAAAATTCATAAAAAAAAACTCGCAACGTGGAATGTGCGCAGCATGTTCCAAACAGGAAAATTGGAAAATTTCACAACAGAAATGCAAAGATTTCAAATAAGTATACAAGACATAAGCAAAGTACGTGGCTACTATCAGAAAGTTACGCTGCAAGACCCGTAAGTACTAGAGGAAGCAACAAATAAAATAACTGAGGGTCTTAGTGGGCTTAAGAGCAACACAGAAATTAACATTAATTCTGAACGACTCCTTGAAAAACATCAAAAATATTTTTAAACAACCCAAATTTATGTAATTGGGACAAAATAACACGTAAAGAAGAAGATATGGATGATAACGAAGATCTGTACACTAATAGAAAAACGACGAACATATAAGAACAGAAATTAACGAAAATATCAGCACACTCAAAAAGTTATAAGGAAGAAAATATTTCAAGCCAAAGAATATAAGTTAATGTAACAATTTAACGAAATCGAAGATCTACAGAAATAATAGGCACTAATAACAAACGAAGTTCAAGCTTACTGAAAAAATCAGATGGGAAAATAATATAAGACTTAAAGCACAAACTACAACGCTGGTGTGATGTCTGCAACCTAAACCACCTTGCGGAAAATGGCCCCGACATGCAAAACAGCAAAGTAAAGCAAGCTCAGGCTAGTCGAAGACAATCAAATCAACAACCTAACACATTTTTTAAACTCAATATATAAAACCGGCCTCACGAATGGTTAATATCTACATTCATTACCCTGCAGACTGCAACGACCACTGCATAATAGGTTTAATGAGACACAGACTGAAGGGTTTTCTTAGGATCGTTCACACCAGAATCTATAAAAAATGCAAAGCGGAAGTAACAGACGCGCAATTCGGGTTCCTCAACGGATTTGGCACACTGGAAGGATTCAAAGCATTCGGGGTACCGGTTTAAAAATGTCTGGATGTTGGACGTATAGGCCTGTTTTACAGTACTGAGTACAGCAAAGCCTTTGACTATGTTAAACATCAAAACCTCACAAACACGTTAATAGGTATGGATGTCGACTATCTGAATATCAGAATAGTGTCAAACCTCCACTGGGCCAGAGAGCGAAAATTTTGATTGTAAAGTATCAGATGACATTAATATACGCACGGGTGTTAGCCAGGGGTGTATCCTCTACAAAATGTTATTTAATATCTACTCTAGAACCATATTCAAGAAACACTATTAGTGAATCCTGCAGGAATAATTGTATATGGTAGAGTAATCAACTATATCTTATATGCAGCACGAGACGGTCGTGCTAGCATACAATATAAACGATAGCATACAATATAAACGATTTATAGACAGCATAGAGAAGAAAAGCAAGGAATCAAATGAACCCAACAAAAACAAAGACAATGGTGATCTCAAAAACCAAACAACAAGTTCAACTGGTAATAAACGGGGAACATATCAAAATAGTCTCAAAATACAAATATCTCGGAACCTGGCTAAACGACAAATGGACATACCGCCAAGAAATTCTAGCACGCTTAGAACACACTAGAGCAGCATTTATCAAACTAGAAAAAAATGCTAAAATCTCCATGCCTTGATCTCTAAGGCTAAGAATGGTTCTATGCTTCGTCTTTCCGATACTTCTGTACGGGATGGATAGATGGAATCAGGAAACAACAAAAAGGGTAGATGTATTCGAGATGTGGGTTTATCGCCGTAAGCTACGCATACCATGGGTCGACAAAATCATAAACGTCGAAGTACTTCGTAGGTTAAATAAAGCACCCGAAATACTCTTTACTATAATAAAACGTAGAGTTTCTAGGCCACATCTTAAGAAACCACAAATACGGGTTACTACAGCTTATAATCCGAAAAAAAATTCAAGGTAAGAGAAGTGTAGGACGGCGACCTATTTTATGCCCTGGCTGCAAAATCTACGAGAGTGGTTCGAGGTTTCATCGCTCTACTCATTTCGTTCAGCTTTATCTAGAGTAAAAATTGCCAAGATGATCAACAACCTTCGACAAAGCTCAACAAAAAAAAAAAAAAATGTGTTTTTTATCATTTTTAATCCGGTTTCCATTACTTGCCTCGTTAGAAAGGTCAAATTTTTGTGGTCGTTTAATTAACTTTAGAACTTTCCATAGTGAGTATTTGCAAACGTTTTAAGGATTTTCTTAATTTTTTTTGTTGCTTTCTTTAAGTTTATCTTGTCGCTAGGAAAATGGGGATCAAAAGTTGGGTATTTGTTTATCTTACTTACAGTTTTTACGAAGTATATGTAAGTTTAGAAATCGCGAAAATTTTCGACATTTAGATTTTTGTGAAAATATCCGTTTTCGACTCCCCTCATTCTAAAAAAATTTTTTTTTTAAATGGTTTCTGTCTATCTGTGTGTAGCCGAGACGGCTAACCTGATCGGCCTGGAAGCTTTAACAATTGGGAGGCCCTAGGGTGTTTTAACTAAAATCCATCAACCGGAAGTGCTAGTTTATGGGTTTAAATACTATTAAGTTTATGGAAAAATAAAAAAGTACAAACGTGTTGCAACAAAAAATTTGTTCTCGTCATTTTCCCAACATTTTAGAAACTTATTCTTATTCGTTGCTAAGCAACATTTTGTTGAACTTATTCACATCCAGTAGCAGAGACATACTGTCATTATAATCAGTTGACAACTAATGAAATAGGTGATATATCGGTCTAAAGTGACGGATGTCACTAGTGGAATTATTACCAGCATACATATTTCAATAAAATGAAGTTGCTGAGACATACTGCCAATCTAATTGGCTAATAATTAATGAAATATTGTTATGCTTCTATTAAAAAGTAACGAATATGTTTTAAATTCGTGAATAAAAGTCGTGTGGTGACCACACCTCCATTTTTTGCTTTAAGTATTAAATAAAAGTTTGTTTTCTAATATGTGATATAATAAAAAATTTATCAATTGATTGAAATATGTTTCGTTTATTATATTTTTTATAGAAATGTTTTGATGCGGTAGCCTTTTGCAAATATTGACTTGGCTTGAGGGCCGAAAGCTGTACAAAATTGTTGTTGTATATGTAGTTTCATGAAAGCTCAATGTGCCAACGATGTGTATGCGTGTGTATAATAAAAAAATAATCCCCAAGTTGAATACGTTCCATAGCTACTTAAAATGCGCTCTGTGGTAACTGAAATTGCCAGACGGATCGTATACCTCGACGACGAACATTACAATGGTTATTTTTCGTGCTCAATCGTCCGTTGTGAAACGGCATTTCCTTCTTAAATCTAGACTTTGACGGACTTTTAGTTGCCATTGTGGTAATAGAAGGTCGAGATTTGCAATTTTTACTTATTTTACTTTCATTTACAAAGTAAATTAAAGTATAGTAATCGCGACAATTTTCAAAATCGAGATTTTTGCGGAAATATCCGTTTTCGACCTCCCTCATTCAAAAAAAGTTGATTTCGANACTTTCATTTACAAAGTAAATTAAAGTATAGTAATCGCGACAATTTTCAAAATCGGGATTTTTGCGGAAATATCCGTTTTCGACCTCCCTCATTCAGAAAAAGTTGATTTCGAAGTGGTGTCTGTCTGTGTGTCTGTCTGTGCGTCTGTCTGTGTGTCTGTGTCCTCTCTACAGACCAGACGACTAAACTGATCGTCCTGAAAATTCATATTTAAGCTTTTAACTAAAATTGGGAGGTCGCAGTGACTTTTGGCTAAAATCCAAAAATAGGAAGTGGTAGTTTATTGGTGAGGTTTTTAGGTTTTTTGCAAATATTTCATAATCTATTGAGTTTATGAAAAAAACATAGGAGTACAAAAGTGTGTAAAAATAAACAAATTTTGTTCTTATCATTTTTTTTAAATTTAACATTTTAAGAACTCATCTCAAATTAGTAAATGAAAGTAGTGTGGTGGCCACACCTTCATTTTTTTCATTAAAAACTAAAAGATTTTTAATGACGTTTGTGTATTGATTAGATAAAATACCACTTTTTAAATTTCTTATAATTTATTAACAATAAATTCTCCAAGCCACAAAAAAAGTATAAGAAACGCTTTAATAATAAATTGGGTAATTGGGTTAAGTTTTAATAAAACAGGGTCAATCTTAATGCCTGTACTAACTAAACCTTTCGTCACTTATTACAAAAATTTTGCAGAATTTTTAATTGCTTGCGTGCAAAAAATGCGTATTGAATATTAATAAGAGTTGCTACTGGAATATTTTATTGAAAACTTGCGATGTAAAAATGAGTTGAGGTAATGCACAAATCATTGGGGTAGGATTCCAGGTATAAATAGCTGTTAAAACTGTACAGCAGATATCAGTTAAATCAATTCACTTGCAACAAAATGTTTAAAACCGTAAGTGTGTTTGTCTCAAAAGAATCATTTTTGTTAAAAAATTTTTTTTTTATTATATAGGTATTTGTCGTTGTAACGTTGGCAATTTGCGCCATGGCTGCTCCAGAAGCAAAACCGGTAGTGGTGGCTGCTGCCTACACCGCCCCAGTGGTTGCACCTGCTGTGGTGACAGCCCAAAGTTCTCAGGTCATAGCTCGCAACTACAATGGTTTGGTGACACCTGTAGTAGCATCCGCTCCTATCGTGGCGGCTCCAGCACGTCTAATCAAATCTTCTCCATATGTAGCTGCTCCATTTGTTTACCAACCACACTACAACCCTTATGTAGCAGCGCCCTACTATGCAGCACCGTACACAACAGTATTTTAAAAATATATTTTTGGTGTTTAATAAGGAAATAAATATTGTTTAATGCAAAATTTATATTTTTTAATTTAATTTTTTTTACCAAATCTCATTGGTCATAATAAATTACATTTATTAAACACGAATTGTCGCTTCTTAAAACTAACGTATTGTTGGAGTTGGAGACTGAAACCCAAAATGAGTTTTAATATCAGCTAAATTCTCACTCATCTCGATTCTATACTTGATGGGAAATATTTAAAAAAATAACATATTTTAAAATTGTAACTTGAGTCTATAATTTTAAATTAAAGCATTCCACTTCGCCTTGTAGGTGGAAATGGAGCAACTTTGAAATTATAAAGGGGATTCTCCATTTTTTATAGCAGATTCACGTTCTATTATGAATAATACATAACTTT
Source organism: Gymnusa sp. GC000175 (assembly GCA_030264735.1). NCBI lineage: Eukaryota > Metazoa > Arthropoda > Insecta > Coleoptera > Staphylinidae > Gymnusa > Gymnusa sp. GC000175. The sequence goes on from JARJDX010000523.1 coordinate 10,738, forward strand.
TACTTAAAACATTTTTTTATTATCATATGGCGCTGGATTTTCAGAAAAAAATTATCACAAGATTTATTTTATCTGCGATTACAGCGCCACCAACGATGGTTACTTGAAAAATGTATGTATTTTTTGCACAGTCCGAATCTGTAATATAAAGCAGATGTTATTGTTTTAAAATATAAAGTTTCTCCTCTTGCCGTGGGGTGAGCGGCAGGAATCCCCCCTTTTTATTGCAGATTCAGATTGTGCGGAAACAAATACATAAATTTTAATGGTAAATTTTTTTTATAATCATTGAAGGTGGCGCTGTAATCACCGAAAAAAGAACTCATGCGATAATTTTTTCCCGCGAATACACCGCCATCTAAAATGATAACAAAAAGGTTTTTCAAGTAAAAAAAAATTATGTATTATGTATTATTATGTATTCTCCGCAAAGAAAAGCATAAATAAAGTGAAAAATAAAATTGTGTATTTGTTTATTAAAGAAAGTCAAAAACCAAAATCGGCAAAGATTTAAATTTTCGCTGTATCCAGTTACCTATGCATATTATCAGAAAAACAACTACATCATTAAATTAGTCTTCTAATTTAATAACTTTGACCGCCGAGAAGTTAACATCACGTTCCAGCACCACGTACCCTGTAAGGAGGCTAGGAAAATAAAAAATATATTTGCTTATACCTTTTAAACCGTTAAAAATACGGTAAAATTAAAATATCGTCATAATACACTATCCAAAGCACTATCGATTTCACCAAAAAGTTTTAAAATCCCTAATAGGTGTAATAAATATATTTAGAATAAAATTACGCCTTACTTTAAATTTTACAAAATGCAACAATTTCACACTTTTTCTAAATACTATTTACATCAATCGATTGGCAACTTAATCTACATTACGATGTGTTACATACCATTATTGGGTCTATCGCATCTAAGAGATTTAAAGGTAAAAAACTAATTTCGCGTCTAAACATGGTGCTGGGAATTTAAATATTCAAAACCACTTTTCATAACTTGCCCAGAAATATTTTTTATCGTATTTAGCATCATTCGATTGGCAATTTAATCTAGATTATGATGTGTTACATGCCATTACTGGTTCTGTCGCACCTAAGAGATTTAAAGGTAAAAATCTAATTTCGCGTCTAAAAGTGGTGCTGGGAATTTAAATATTCAAAATCACTTTTCATAACTTGCCCAAAAATATTTTTTATCGTATTTAGCATCATTCGATTGGCAATTTAATCAAGATTATGATGTGTTACATGCCATTACTGGGTCTGTCGCACCTAAGAGATTTGAAGGTAAAAAACTAATTTCGCGTCTAAACGTGGTGCTGGGAATTTAGACGAGCAATTAGTTTTTTATTCTTAAATCTCTTAGATGCGACAGACCCAGTAACACATCATAATCTAGAAAAAAATTAATTTTCGCCGTAGCTTTAACGGTTTAAAAGATATAAGCAAATATATTTTTTATTTTCCTAGCCTCCTTACAGGGTACGTGGTGCTGGAACGTTGTGATAACTTCCCAGCGGTATAATAATGTGCATCGGTAACTTTCAAATTTTCTAAATCAATCAATCAAATAAGTTCTCTTTATTTACTCTTTGTTCATTTTTTTTAATTTGTTAAGTTGGGTTAATTTTGGTGTAAGTTAAGTTAAAGTGTCGGCAGAATATTATGCAGGGGTAGGAGCAAGACTATAAATTAGTATATTTTATGTGCCATGTGGTGATTTCCAGAGGGAGGGCAAGTGACCTATTTTAGTAAGTTAAAATGTCAACATTTTGGAGAAAATTATAAAAAATTGTTAAAATTGTAATAATTTTAGTTATAATTGGATAGAATTGTTTATAAATTTAATTAAATCCAAAACTCTGCGTGCAGCTCTTTGGAGTGGATCGAGTAGCTTAGAAGTACTGTTATCGGTCTAAAACCCGGATAAAGGAAGAGGGTTGGAAGGCTAGTGCAGTAGCATACGCCCTTTTAAAAGAATCAAATGGCTTCAAAGACCAGTAGAAAGCCTCGGGTTTAAAATGACACTCAGCGATGATAAAACGCAAAAAAATGATGACAAATGGATAAAAAAATTAACAAATAGTACGACTGCTACCTGGAACATAACATCATTCAACAGGGAGGTAAAGAACAAAATGACAAGAGCATTGATATCTGCGGACTCCAAGAAACAAAATAAAAAGAAAAAGGCATTATGGAAACTATATGCTTATTATATACAGTGGCGTCAACAAAAAACAAAGAGCCGTAGCACGCGTGACTTACTCATCCGTAACAAATACAAAAAGAAAGACAATCTTCACAGCTGCCAATATATCTCCGAACAGATAGTGCGCGTTATAATCATATTAGAACACAAAAAATTAAATGTCCTCTCAATGTACAGCCCGGAGGATGGCAAACCGAAACAACAAATAGAGGAGACTCTAATGTACGGGTAGACAATCAAGTTATCCCAGAAGTTAAACAGCGATGTAACAAAGAGCATGTTAACACAAACGGAAAAATTATGACCAATTTTCGTGCCTAAAGACCAATAAAGGTATACGTTTGAAAATACTAGAGGATACAGGTCTATGATCGATTTTGTAGTAACAAACAAAAAAATTTAAGCTTCAAAATACCAAGAAAACAGGTAGTGAAAGCAACAACGACAAAAATAAATATAGATACGCGATGGCACGTATCAACAAAAGTGCTGTACCAAAAACGATTGGCAGAAAAAAATAGACATAAACCCGATAAACGTAGAAGAAAAAGATGATATAAATATAAGCTGGGAAGGAAAAAATAAGAGGAAACTCGCGGCTGCGAAAGAAGCCAAAGGCACCTGAGTAGTCATAACGCAAAGCGATAAATGTACAAGTAAAATGTACAAGTAAAAATGATTTCGACCAGAAGTTAAGAAAAAATTCAGTGAACAAAAGCGTACTTAAAATACAGATCACTGAAAACCCCATAATCATATAAACAATACAAGCTAATCCGAAACCAACATTTTGGTGAGACAGTTGAAAACCGAACACTGGGAACACTTCTCTCGAAGAAAGTGAAGAGCGACTTCTATGGCGCAGAGAAGCAAATGTGGCGAATAATAAGATAACTACAAAAAGAAAGGTGCAAGAGCCAAACAATTACAGGGGTATAAACCTGTTTGACGCAATGCTTAAGCTTACCATAAATATTATTACCAACAAAATTAACTTAATAACGTCGTTAGAAGATGAGCAAATAGAATTTAAAACGGAAAGATCATGCAGTGTTTAAACTGCGACAAATTGTGAGGACCATTTATGATTCATAGATCCAAAAAAGGCATGCGACCGCATTAAGTTTCAAGACTTAGTCCACCTCCTATACAGAAGAAACATACCGATAAAAATAATTCAGGCCATAGAAAAATATACAAAGACAGCAAAGTGCAGGCACGTATCAGTAACAGCCTAACTGAACATATCCCAGTAAAAAACGGCTTTAAGCAAAAAGACTCGCCAAGTCTGCTTTTATTTATTATTGTGATGGACGAAATTATCATAAAAGTACGTCTCTGCAAGGGATACAACATGCAAGATAAAGAAATCAAAATCTTCTGTTATTCAGGTGATCCCTTAATATGCGAAGAAAATAAAGATGATCTGCAAAGGCTCCTGAACACATTTAAAATTATGGGAAACCAATACAACATGGCGGTTTCGATAGAAAAGAAAAAATGCATGGTCAAAGTGCCACTTAGATGCAAACTAGAGATGAAGAGACAAATAATACAGCAGGAGATGAAGTTTACATACTTCGGCATCAATATCACTAGCTGTACATAGAAGACGCAATAAGATTACAAGTAGCAGGGTAGGGGGCAACCACCTAATATGAAGAAATAAATACTTAAGATAGGAAACGAAACTGCGAATTTATAAAGCGACGATTAGACTAATAATATAATACCGGAAACAAACAAAATCAAGCAGCTCATGGAAACAATAGAAATGAAAATATTACAACAAATATCAGGAAAAACACTGCTGGGCAAAGAAAGAAGCTAAAATATCAGACGTTTGTGTAAAGTAGACACCATTAATGAATGGGTGCTTCACCGAAAGAGACAATGGAACGAACAAATCGATACAATGAGAGACGATAGAATGGTGAAAATAGCACCCGCAGAAAAGAGGTCCAAGAAAAAGGTGAAACGACAACTTAAGCCAACTAGACCGAAAATCGAAAAAGAAACAGGCCATAGAATTACATCTGAGCAATCAAAATTTTGTTGATTTTGGTCAAATTATCTACTACAAAAATGTTCTGCATCGCTTTTGAGTTCTTCTAGCGACCTCACCCCTGTCTAAAAAGTAAAAAATTGATATCTCTTAATTTAGGATTATAGCCGTAGACAAATAAACAAATAAATTTAAGCAATTTTTGTGCAAATTTAGATAAAATTAATATTATTTTAATCAAATTTGATCAATTTATGTCATAATTAGAATGATTTTTGTCAAATTGAAGGGGTTCTTGTCAAAACCAAATGTTGACCAAAATGGTCAAATTTTTTCGATTTTTTTAAATGTGATTTTTGTTAAATTTGTGATATTTTTGGTTACATTTGGTAATTTTCGTTATATTTCGTAATTTTGGTTAAAATTTAATTAATTTTGGATAAACCTGGAATGATTTTAGTCAGGTTTTAGCTTGAGCAATTTTTAGGTAATTTTAAGTGATTTTGATTATAAATATAATAATTTTGGTTAACATAGGTTAACATGGTGATGATTAAAAACAAAATTGTGTTTTGCGTATTGGCGATATCACAAACAAGTTTAAACGATTTAGATCGGTTTAAAGACCTATTTATATGTAAAATGACATTGAACCACAAACTATGTAACGCACATATAATGTAACAGTATTTGTGTACCTGGTTTTAGCTTAGAGGACGGTCTTAAAATCTAAGTCGACTTACAAATTCGTGTATTCGGCGTAGAATTGAATATGCAGCTTTTTAGCAAGAAAATATTTTTAAACAAAATAATGGCGCCAATATCTATAAGTGTAAAACTTTTTAATTTAAATAAATTAGATTATAAGTTTAATTAAGTAAAATTATTTTTTTGTTAATTAATTTAAAGGATCTTTAAAGAATCGAGGCGTGAAGTACAACTGATTGCATCACTGGGGTTTAAATAACCCTTTCTAAGATACACCTCTATTTATTTGATGGTTCTACAAATTGCCTCAATTACCTTCATCGTTGAAGGCGCAAAAAGTTTTTCCCCCGGTTTTACATTCGTAGCAGAAATTAATCTTTTGAATTTTAGACTCACCCCTTTTTAAGCACCCCAAAATCTCGGTAAATAATAATTAAAACAGTCCCTCCTTTTCAAATATAACCCCTAATTACTTATTTTTCATATTTATTTGTGCTTTGCACTTTTTAAATTGTTTTTCTAAGCGACTTGTTGATTTTAAAATGTTGGATATTTCGGGATTATTAATAATAGGGAAATTTATTTGTGGCCTAATTTTTGCTCCAAGTAAAGATTGTTTAAATAATAATAAGCCAATTTCTTCAAATGTTGAAAGTTAAAAATATTTTTTGTATATTTTCTCACGAGGTTTAACCCATATTAATCTTTTATTGTGAGGTTCATTATTATCATACGCTCAATTGCTTTTTAGCTAGTAACCATCTTCATTAAAGTTTGTCTTATGTCACACCGGTATAAAAGTGGTCGTAATATTCAAGGTTTTCGTAGCAACTTTCTTTCTTCGTTTCTGTAGTATTTCTACATCGGCTTTTGTGTTCTTTTAATTCTTCTCAGTACATCATTTACTATTTTAGAGAGGATTTGTACGTTCCATGTTCCGTAAATCATAGTCCTTTTCCGTTGCATTTTCGTCGTCATTTGTTGTTGTGTATTCCGAGGTTTTTTTAACAGAGTATAATTTTTCCGACTATCAAGGATTCAGCCCGATGTCTCAACCCACAAAGTGCAGGACCAGGGTTTTATTTAGGTGTACTCTTTACCTAGATAGACTGCTTTTTCTACAGCTTAATAGCCCAGTCTTTTGATACGCGGGTGATATTTTATTTGCCATCTACCCACTGGAAGGACCAGACCACTTAGCCATGCCCCAATCCGTCACCTACGGGCGCGCCATCTATGGGTAGGCGAAATAAATCCACCTAGTAACATTAAAAACAAGGTAATAAGTTCTAACTTCTGAAAACATCTTATTATCATTTTTTTAATTAAATTTACCAATGTCAACATAACATTCTTGGTAAATTATTTGCTAGTAAGATATTTGTTAGTAACATGTTGTTTTAGTTTTTCCTGTGTAAATCCACCATCAAGATTTTCTTGTTCAGAAATCCGAATGATAAATTTGCATAACAAAATATTATGTTTATCATTAGATTTAAATAATTAATTTTAATTAATATATGCAAAACTCGTAATTAACATAACAATTTCACACTCCATATTTAACAATAAATTAAATTGTTATTAAATCTAAATGGGTCCTTAAAATGAACTAGTAGTCGCCATTAATGACAAGTTTGAAAATTTACATAATTAATAGTTTAGTATGTATAATGGAATAGTTATGTGTTCGCTAAGAGGTCTATGTATTTGGAGAATATTATTAACCGTGGCAGTTGTTGTTTTAGCAATTAAATTTACTGCATATTAAAATGATTTTACAAAAAATAGTCTGCGGTGGTAATCAACGGAGTTAAGTAAATAAATAAACGGTTCATTATAATTAGAAATGAAAGGCAAATGCTCTAATCAAGGAATGCCACTCAAAACCTACACAATACAAAAAAGGATTGCTCTGTAACTGTTTGTTGACTTTTTTCCATCTCAATCCATGACAAGTTTAATAGGTTGTTTAAATTAATAATTTACTTATTACTACTTTTAGATTGACAGGTTTGTAAATGAGAAATTATACACTTAAAATAATTATTAATATTAATTACTGTAACAGGTACTACTGGTGAATCACTGGTATAAAATCTGTAACTGTAAAAATAATTTTTGTAATGGCCGCGAAATATTGGCTTAAATTAATCAATTTGCAACATTTAAGTCCGAAAAAAATATATCTACAATCTCTTTTAAAACGTTATAAAATTAATAAATAAAATTTGCCAGTTTTAATTTAATTTATTGCAATTGATTACAATTTAATTATTATCTTTACCCTCGTGGGTGAAGTGGTTGGATATTTAACTGACAGGGCAATCGTGCAATGTATATTTATTATCCATGAAAACAGACATTTGTTTGCACAACGCAACTGAAATGATAGTAACACGTACAGTATAAAAGTTCAGTACAAAAACGGATTTGCAAATATAATCT
>JARJDX010000530.1:0-18720 GCA_030264735.1 Gymnusa sp. GC000175
CAATAATCTTCTGATCCATTAGCGTAAATTTGGACTCATATTTTTTAATTAAACGCCTCACTGTAGATTCATTTTTTGCATTATTGCGACCGAAAAGTTTACGTAATTGGAGAACTGTTTTCGCAAAACTTTCACAATTTTTGTAATGCGTTTTTACAATAATTAAACGTTGATCGTTTGAATACTTCTCCATATTCTTAAATCGCGTGGTCTGTACGTGACAACTGTCAAAAAAATCACCGTACAACTTTCTATTAACAAAATGGCGGCAAATTTAAATCCGGTGCCCTTGTTGGGACACCCTTTATTATTGTAATCATCAAAAAAATTAAGATTTTAGAGAAAATATTTTCGATTAATTTTGTTAGTTTAACAAATAAAGTAAAAATAATTTTTATTCAAAAAAAAATTAGCCAAAAAGTTTTAAATAACATAATAGTCGGGTACTTAAATAAAATATTTTTATTTCAATAACAGCTTCGGAGAAAAATCTAAAAATCGTTTTGCTTGTTATAAATAAAGCAAGTTGTCATAACTAATGCTGATTTAGGAAGAGTTTTGCGGAATCGTTATTATTTATTGCACGATTCAGGTAGTGTGCGAGCAATAAAATGGACTTTCAGAATATTTAAAGTAACATTATTCAGGGCACATCTTCGATAATGCTAACGTATGAGTTCAACCCTACTAACTGTTTACGAGCGTAGAATTGTTTCTAAATTCCTGGTAAATGTCTAATTAGTTTAATTCGCTCCGCACCCTTTCTTACGTTCCATTTTGTCCTGACCATTATTTCGAGATCTAGATAACTAAATTTACTAAATGCTTGTACGCGTTATGGCTTTCTCAATTCTCGCTTAATATGGGGTGCATCGAAATGCTTTCGTTTATTGTGTGTTTGAAAACAACCCCGTAACTTTCACTCCCCCCGGTGTTTTCCTACAAATGGCACTTCCTGTGCTCATTAAATATTCAACGATTCTGCTGTCACGCATTTAACACCTCTTTTATTGTCTATTATTTATTCATTTCGTTATGGAACATATAATTCAGATTAATTTATCCACGCACCCTTTTGAATGCCGACATAAATTTGATAAGGCTGTGGTAAGCAAATATTTATTACGATATTAATTATTTATGTCCGCTTTCCATTTTGCAAAAAATGCAAAAAAATATGTTTATTTATAATGTGTTTTGTTTATGTTTTGCCTGAATGGACACTTAAATTGTAATGAAAAATGTTATTCACGAGGGGTTGTGCCAATAACAACCAAATTATTTAAATTTTATTAAACGCGTTGAAACATTTAGAGCATTTTATGCTTCATTCAAATTTTCAACAATTTGTTTCGCACTTTATATCTGGAATAATAAAATTGATGAAACGCATGATAAGTCAAGAATTGCGTTTTCTAATTTTTAGTTGAATGAATTATTGGGTACTTTAAAAGGGTTAAATCCTGTAGGACAGCCTGCAGATGAGCTTTACCCTTCAGGCTTCACGTCAATGGCTTAAGCATTGAACTCTGAGGAATAATTTAAATTATGTATAAATTTGCATGAAAATAACCTAAAATTTTGGACTACATTATTTAAACATAGTTGTAAATCCTTAGAAAGTTGCATGATTTTTATAAATATTAAAACAATGCAAATTTTATTCTGCATCTGCAATTTCTTATTTTAAGAGGGAATGTAGTGAAAAAAAATATTGAAGGGAATAAATGGCGCATAAATAGGGGAGGAAAGAAATTAAGATCTGTATCGTTCATGACCTCCTAGATTGAGTGTGCATAGTTGCTATTGCTTTTATGTACTCGCAGAGTAAAGTAAATGTTGTGCCATTTGAGATTGCGATAAGGGTCAGTGTTAGTATTCTACTTAACTTTTCCTTTTCCTCAAAATTAAGCCCATTTGTAAATTTCACTGATACAATGAAAATCAATAAATCGTCACATTTGATTTTTTGCACTATATGGTAGTGCACCTATGTTGGTTAATTTCTTTTCTTGGCTACAACCTCGGTTATACAACTATTGACACATTGAATTATACATTTATTAAATCACATTCATTCACCATGGATCATTGATGTTGAAATTGATAATCAGTAATCTTCTCGACTGGGGAGTCAAGAAAATGTCGATTTACACTCGAAAACGGTGTGTTGTACAGATGTTTGACATTAGTTACAGATTCGTAATTCGTAACAAAAAAGCTTAAGTACTAATATCTTGTATCTCAGAGACAACTCAGTTTACTTCCAGCGCATGGCTTATAAGGCCATGAAGTATTTTACGTATGATTTTTTGGGCTTTTAGCCCAATTTTTTTCACCATATTTGAAAGCGGAGCTCGTAGAGGGTAAAATAAGGTAATAACGCACTAAAACCGAAAATAACATTGGCAACCGACTTTTTCTTTAGATTTTCAGACGATCTACAAAAACGTTTTTAAATTTTTTTTATTAGGTTTGCCGTTTCGGAGATATTAAAGTTTCATTTTTCAACTTATACTTTCCATAACCTTATCGCTACATAAGTAAACAATTTTCATCAATTTCTATTAATAGCATATAAAATATTGTAATAGAAGTAATCTACAGTAAAAAGATTTATAATAAAAGTGCAAAATAATAACCTAAAAATGTTTTAATGTAAACTTCCGCTAGAGGGCCCATCGCTTATCTCGAATTGCCTGTACTTATATCAATCAACGGTATAGATTTTATTTATTTTCAAAAACTTCTTGTTTTTATTATATAATAATAAATCGCAATTAATTTATGATCATGGTATTTAAAACAAATAAAATATTTATATTTTTTAATTTAATATCAACTAGAAGTTAGTAAACATAAAATATCTTTTACATAAAATTTTATTCAAAGAAAATTTTACATCCAACTTATTTATAAGTGTACTGACATGCAAATTCGCAAATGTTTTAAATAAATTTAGAATTTATTCCTTTAACCATATTCTGTGAAAGTTGCGAGATTTGCTAGACGACAATTGTGCGACTTGAAATTTTATTTTATGTTTAAAAGACTTGTTAGTGAAAATGTGATTGGCATCGTTAAATAATATTACTATGAAATATTGTACGTTCTAAAGATCTGGTAACATTGTAGAGTTTCCGTTTTATTAGCAAAGAAAATAAAACGCTCTTTCAATAAGATGAAATTGTGGGAACTCTATGACTCAGTTGAAAATGTATAGCTAGGAACTTTATTTTTACAACATTTTACTTTATTTCATACGACTCATGAAATGGCGTAGTTTATTAAATTAACTTGTTTTGTTTATACTTATTTATATCAACATGAATGCTCAGCTCACATTACTTGCGCTACATTCGCATTGACATTAATTAGCTTTACCAATGTGTTACTTCCTTTTTTGCAACATTTAAAATTTAACTTTTGCTTGTCAATTGGCACTATTTTACTGACTCATACTAATTAAAATAATAAATAAAACGCGCATTTTAATTTTGTTTACGTTTTTTATTAATTAATTTTGGGTTTAAATTCATTTAACAATTGCGTTTGTAAATAGCTTCTACAAAGTTCGTTTTGAGCTGACAAGGAATTTAGGGAACAATCAGGTCTCTTAAACATAGGCATTTGTCTATTTCACACTTGAAGAACTGGAAACTGTTTCATATACATCCTACTTCACAGCTTCACTTCCTTTTCACCCCAGTCGCTTACAATTGTGTAATTTAATTGTTTCATTAATTAAACAGCTGACTTAAAACATATTTTAAAGTTTTTTTTGATTAGCAAATAAAAATATAACACATTTCCATAATTTCTAGAAATGAAACCGCGCTGCTTAAATTAAAATATTAATTAAAAATGTTGATACAAACTTTACTTAAATATATTCGCGCTTTAAATGAATCTCTAGTAATTACCGAGGAAGTTTTAAAAGTAAAACATTTTTGTCTATTTGCATACAAATGCAATTAGGAAGTTGCAATTAACGCTGACGATTAAGGCAAAAAACGCGCTTTAATCTCTTTTACTTTTAGTCACGCAAAAAAATCAAGTCAGGTGTTACCACTTAAAAAAATCGTCGCCGACTTTAAAGTACTTGACTTCGCAATTACAAGAACGACCTTAGAAGAAGAAATACATGGCATAATCTTAAAGTGTAATTGATTGCCAGCTTCCAGTGAAATTTTAGGAAAAATAAATCTAGTCACGAGCTGTGGCTATTCTTTATTCTTTTATCTAATGCATATGTTGACGTAAAACAAGAATGGTGCGCGTTAGCAACGTACATACAAAGTGAATTGAAACGGATTTCTCTGAACGACCGGCGCCGCAACGTCGCGCCGTCCCGTTGCCATATAATGCAATGAGCGAGGAAAAATTTCCGTGAAAACGCTCCTGATGCTGGCTAGTGGTGGAATCACGATGATTCATTATTCAATTTGCAAATACTGCAAACATAAAAAAACACCAACCACTAAGCCATTTGTGATAAATAGTTTCTTGCAATATGCTGTATCGTAATATATAGCAAGCAATTAATTTTCATACCACATTTAATAATTACATTTTAATCTTGTTACACGATGCACAAGCATTTATCTTATATTCTGCCATATATGGTGCAATTTATTGACATTTTATACGTGTTTATCCGTTAGGCTATAAACTAACGCCTTAATTAACAATACAAATCACATTCCACCTAATTAACTAACTTTGAAACTAGTCAATAATTATGTGTTGGAACTCATGAGGAGTTAGCGTTAAGTTCCGTCATTACTATACACTCTTAAGGAAGATTATTACCTGTATTCATTATTGAATTTATTGCGTTAATTAAATTATAATATACATTTTCACTTTATGTAATTTATATAAATTTAGTAAAAAAAAATACACCATAGTGTTCGGACGGTTTAACAGTGCACACGAACTCAATTATCTAGGGTTGAACTGTGTAGAGGTGACCATTGCTATGCATTTAACCATTGAATATACAACTCTCTAAGAATTATTGGAAAAAATAAAAATACTTAAAAGTAAACAATCCGCGTTTATAAGCGCTTTAAATAAACAGAGGTTACAAAAACTCAAGACATTTAAAAGTTATGATTTATGATTCGAAACATCAACACGCCCAACGAATATAAATAAATGAAAACAAAATAACATCTAACAGGTAAACGCATGATAAGAATTTATTTAGCTGGATGTATATTAACATTTCAACTACGATATAAGTGATTGTTGATCATGTAAAAAGAAATAAAGTACGTGCGTAAACATTTCATATGAATACAACCAAGTGCAAGTTATAGTTGTTGGACTTAAAGCTACAATTGATTCATTAAGCAATGTGAGTGAAGTGGGTGTTAAAAAATATAAATAGGGGCTCGTATTTTACCAAGAAAACGAAAAAGGTTCGCAAAAAAGAAAAAATAGGTACACGTAGTGAGGGTCATCTGGAAAGTTTCAAAGAATCTACGAGGGTAGTCCCAGCAGTACCCGACTTAACAAAGAAAACATACAAATTTTTGGGAAAATATATCTTTATTTCTTTACCTCTCCTTTTAGTTCGATACACTTTTCCCAGCGATATTCAATAGCTTCAATATCCTGCTTATAGTGAAAATCGTCAAGCACCTCAAAATATCCATCAACCGCAGACTCCACCTCTTCATTGTTGGTAAATCTATAACCACCGAACCATTTTTTAAAGTTTTGAAACAGAAAATAATTCTAGGGCTCTAAACCTGCCGCCTAGGGTACGTAAAAAAATAATTCGAACTTTGATGAAACAAAACTTTTATTTCGCCAAATGCCGCCATTTTTTCCTGATTTCATCACTCAAACGCTGCAATAAGTTCGCATTATACACGCCGTTGATTATTTTTTCTTTTAGAAGGAAAAGAATGAAAATTACCGCACGTGAATCCCAAAAAGCTGACGCATGACTTTGCATGCAGATAAAACTGTCTTCGCTTTTTTTGGTGCCGGTTCTACCCTTTCAGTCCATTTTTTTGACTGTGCGTTCGTCTCAGGTGTAGTGGACCCATGTTTCATCCATGGTTATGAATAAACGCTAAAACCCTGCTTCATTACTGTGAAACTTCGCCAAACACACGATTGAAACATCATGATGCTGTTTTTGTTCCATTGTTAGTAATCGCGACACCCATCTTAGGCACAGCTTTCTCTTGTCCAAATTTTAGTCAGTATACGAGGTACAGCACTTTATATATTGCCTACAATATCTGCTAGCTCGTGCGCTTTTAGTCGACGATCATTTAGTAAAATTTTGTGGGTTTTCTTCCTTATTTCTGGCGTGGTCACCCACTGCGATGTTCATCTTGGCAGCTCGTACCTAGTTTAAACTGTGCCACCAATATTTTACTGTTGTAAACGATGGAGCAGACTCCTTCGGGGTAAAATCCAGCTCCGCTTTAATTTAATTTTAATTAGTTAGACTGAGCGGTTGCAAATATTGTATCACATAACGATGACCAATTTTTTCTATATTTACAAATTGTTTCAGAGCGTTTACTGTTGATGGCTTTCAAACTAATACTGAACTATGTAGCGTCAACAAACGTCAAACTTAAGTTTTATAAGGTATTTCCATGCGTAGTCATTAATTTCAAGCAACAACCGCCATCTATAAGTCAGGTCAGGCACTTCTGGGACTACCCTCGTATCTATGCAGTATTCAAATGTGATAAAGTGGTCAATAAAACGTAAGACTTTCTTGGAAAGCTACTCAAAGCACAAATTAGGGATGGTAAAGTGCCAATAGTAGCAATTATGAAAAAAAATTAAAAGTAGAATTAAGTACATTTTAAAATTGCTGAAGAATATACTAACGAAAGGTAACGCATATGACATGACAATTTAGAAGAATGAAGGAGAGAAATTTAATTAACCATCTGAAAATCATAATGATCTAGCTTGCATTCAAGAAACTCATCTGACATTAGAAAGAGCAAACACAGCAACACAACAAATAAATGGAAAACGAAGATTGTTACGTTGAAACGGTAAACATAAGAGAAAAAAAATGTGAAAGTAAAACGTACATTTAATTTAGATAAGTTAATAATAAAAAAGCATGCCAAAAAGGAAACATATCTGTTATTCCGGTATTCCGGTGAGCTGGTCCGGCATGTTCCTAACACTAGTCAGCTTAGCAACACCTGATCCCCACTGATATAGGGTTGGCCATGCGTATCCTGGAATGGTCCTAAACCTTATTCCTGTATACCACTAAACGTATTACGTTATGTCATCTTTCAAGGGGCTCTGTGTTCAGTACTTATCATTACTTTCTGTAATATACATGAGTAAAGAAAATTTTCATTCTGTTTTGAACATTTTGCTAAAATGAATTTTGATATTATTTTAACATAATAACTTTATAAATATAAAACTGAGGTTATGCAACAAAGCACTTACCATAAAATAATTTATGGTAACTATATTAATTCGCATTTTATCATATAAAATCATAGCACAAAAAAAATAAAGCCACGTTGTAAAACTGGCGTAAATCGTAGCATGGAAAAGTGAGTTTGTGTTTGTAGGCATTTGTCGAGAAATATATGACTAACTCGGGAACGTGGATCGAATCGAAATAAAACCCAAGTATTTTTATATCGGTCGTCTGTTCACAGTTTTGATTTTATTTCGCAATCAGTGTAATGAAATTTCCAGACATTTACACTGAAAACACGTAAACAATAAACATTTTCATGAAGTTGGAAAAGCCATAACTTGCTTAACGGTGTCATTTCACAACCGACATGTGTGACATTTCACGAATAAAAACTTTTCACATAAAAATATTGTTTTAATGCTTTCAAATTGAAATGGGAATAAATTTGTGCAACGAGAGCAAAATTTAACGCGCATTATTAATTCCTAACGGAAGATTAAGTTTGATGTAAGATTAAGTTTGTAAGTACTTCTTAATTGAAGTTGCTTTTTAGTTATTAGTCTTTAATTAATCATTACTATTAGTGGGATAAAAACCTTCTTTGGAAACAACTTTCTATACAAGCAAAATTAATTAACTTTGCTTTATAATATTGATACACAATACAACTCTACCTGAATGACAAAGACCAGATTATTATACCCTTGCTATATTTTGGTTTAGGAAATATTATAAATATTATAATACAGTGACAAAGAGTAATATTATTACTGCATAAGTAACTGATAGTGTTATTTGATGCACTTGCCAAATTTAAAAAAGTCTGTTTTAAATTATGTCATAACAAAATATATGTTTGGTTTTTGATTAATGGTGCGGAATACGTGCAACCAAAAATAAAACATGAGGTTGATAAAAAATATTTTGTTAAAATCAAAATCGATGGTAAAATGTCTATTGTTTCCTTTTTTCCACATTTTCAACAGTATTTTATATTTAACTGCAGCTAAATAATGACATTTTATATGCGCACATTTACATTTTGTTGCAAAAAAAGTTGCATGGGGTAGCAAAAAAATGAGCTGAAATCTATTTAAAAATGTAATAACATAAATTTTTTCCGATTAAATACACATCATACTCGGCTTTTATTTTTAATCAATAAAAAAAACTGAATTAGAGTAGGCTTTGTTTATTAAAACATAATTATTATGATTTATTTAATAATAACGTTGTATTTTTTTGACATTTATATCGTTAAAAATGTGTGTGTATTCTTCTATTGAGAACTAACACTACCGATGGTGGCAGCACTTTCGCTCAAACAGCTGATCTTGAAAGAGTACCAGTCAACTTGGCGAGCATAGGATATTACCCAAGACTTTTAAGAATAATAATATTAAAGAGATCCATTTGGTGTTAAATAGGTTTTTGTTTTGGTATATTTTTACATATTTATTAATATAAACACAATACAACAAATTGTGCAATGAACAAAGTGAGTGACAGGTACTCTTTCATGCAGTTCAGTTTTCACCACCAGATAGCGTATTAGATTTTGTTGGTTCTCAATAGCAGTGTTTACCAAAGTGTGATACGTAAAGATATTTTAAGGGATTGGCGCTAGGTTATACAACCACACAGCTTTTAGAACATGAATCTGAGTTATTCGATATGTAAGTCTCATTGAGTATTTTTTTTAACATAAATAACAGCTTAAAATTGCAATAAGTAATGCATTTTTCCAAATTTCTGAGATTTTTAAACGAACTCTTAATGAAGTTACCGTTTGAATGAAGGTATATCTGTAAAGCATGAACATACTAAAAATTTCAAAACTCATTGACGTCACTAGAATTTTCGAAATCCAAAGTTTGGTGCTTAATTTTGTAAAAAAGTTAAGCGTTTAGTGTTCTGGATTTTTTACAGAATATAGAAAATCTCTCTTCCAGATGAAAATGTCACTAGATTTTTCGGAATCCAATACTGTTAATCCGAACAAATTTTATCATACTGAAAAATCTGAAATTATCAAAATGTCCTGACGTCATTAGAATTATTAAAATACAAAATAATTTTAAACTAGTTAATTAGTTTTTAAAATATATTTTGCGTTTGGGGTTCTGAATATTATTCAAAATATATAAATTTTATTCCTTTTCAACTTATTAAAAATTAAAAAATATTTATAACGCCTTGCCGTCAGTAGAATTTTTAAAATCTAATCTAAATCATTTTCTGTTTACGAGTGGGTGTTAAATTAACCATTGGGTTCCTCATAAATTTTTAAAGGATTTTGTGAAGAAATTGCTTTTTCCTCCTAAAATGTTTTGTTTTAAAAGATTTGAGGGCTCCTTAAAATTTTTTATTAGTTAGGAGAGTACCTAAGTATGAGAATGATTGAAGACCACTGAACTAGAGCAACAGAGGGCTGCGAATTCGGTTTTCTTTATAAAATTTATGGAAATGGGCGCTTTATATATTGAGTACAGTAAAATTAGGGACGAAATTCAGGGAAAACTTTTGTTATAGCATGTAGTTTAGAAAAAACTAAAAAATCTCGCTTCCGGGTGGTAAATTTATTTTAGAACGAGTTGAAGGGTTTCTATCGCAAATAATTGGCCGTGTTGCAGTACCTTTGAGGCACCCATATTTTTCAATCCTTTGAAAAACGCAACTTGTTTGCTTGTTTTTTACTAATAACTTTTGAACGGTTCTGAAAAATATTTTAAACAAAGGCTTTTCAATTTTCTACAATTTCTTTTGTTTTGGCAACTTTGTTGTGTTTTTAAACGCCTTAAGACGTTGTCCTTCCTGTCATTCTGTGGTTTTGTCTGAGGTCACTTCGCGACCTCTTCTCTTCAGTTTATAGCTTTTCGTTGGTATTTTTTTGTCGTCCATCCTTTGTAAGTGCCCATACCACACTAGTTGTTTTGCTTTAATGTACTCTTGTAGTGTACTTTTATTTCTATATATTGGCGTGTTTCCTCATTTAGGGTTCTCTTCAAACGTGATATTCCTAGTGACTTCCTGAGCACACTAGTTGTTTTGTTTCAATGTACTTTTGTAGTGTACTTTTATTTCTATACATCGGCGTATTTCCTCATTTAGGGTTCTCTCCAAACGTTAAATTCCTAATGACCTCCTGCAGATATCCATCTTAACTGCTTTTAGCTGTCTTTTGTTGTCCTCTGTTACTATCTGTTAGTTAGTCTCTGCTCCATTCAATAGTTTACTTCTTACCATGGAGTTTAAATGTGGTATTTTCTTTGCATTCCGATTTCTGTACTTTACCATACGCTGTTCAGACAACAAATTTATTTTCTTGTGTGGTTTACCTTTCTTCGTGTTTCTTGGTTGTCACTTCCAGTGGAGTCAAGTATATCGTGTATTTGGAACACACTTTAATCTCTTCAGTGTTTTCTAGTTTGATGCTGGTTTCTTTCTGTGACTGTGTCGATTGAGAGATATTTTTTGACTTTTGGATATTTAGTTTGAGTCCCCAGTTGTCTCACTCTTGTTTTAGCTTTCTCTTTATAAATTTCTTATCGTCCTTATCCTCTGCAATTGCAGGGTGTGCAAAAATGTGTCTCACATATTAATTCTCATCGGTCGACTTCTCTTTTTCCATTATAGCAACGCCTGTGCTGTACAAATTTTAAAACGCGTTTGTGGGATGTAACATCCTTGGTGGAGTCCTTTATTTATAGTTAATTTAGGCGACAGTTTCTCTCCCATCTTAATTTTGTTGCTGATTCTTGTTTAGATTTTTAACGGCTGTAATTAGGGTTTGGTTGATGTTTTTTTTCCTGTAGGGCTTTCTAGAGATTCTTTATAGGTACCAAGTCATTCGCTTTCTTCAGGGGTATAAACAGTAAATGATGATTTTTTCTTTAATTTGTTTCAAGCAGAAGACGTCGTGCTATTATTGCTATTATTTCTCAATTATGCTATTATTTCTCAATTAAGCCCCTTAAGATCCTTCCGTATAGCCGGGTTACATAAAATTGAACCCTTTAGAGTTATTTGCCAAGTAAACGATTTTACCCTTTAACGTTTAACCCTTCAAAAAATGTACCACCCGGAAGCGTTAGAGATTTTTTATATTCTTAAACTACATTCCAAAACAAATATTTTCCACAAGTTTCATCCTTTCCCCAATTTTTGTATGACAAAAATGTAATTTAGTTCAGTAATTTCGAAATATCGTAATTCTGTTAATGAAAATTTGTACCCCGAACTATTGAAAACATATCGTAAATGGCGAACCACTGCTTAAGGTTCCGATTCTACGAAAACTTCTTCTTTAATATGCTGCATAAGCTCACATTTAGCTTGAAATATGTGTCCATAGCATTTGTATGAGTAAAAATTTAATTTTACTGCAGTAATTTTTAAATATCGTAATTCTGTAAATGGAAATTTTTATTCCGAACCATTGAAGACATATCGCAAATGGCGAACCACTATTTAGGTTCCGATTTTACGAAAACTTCTTTTGGTCTAGCCGACCTTCAACTTTTCTTCGATAATATGCTGTATGAGCTTGCATTTAGCTTTGCTTAATGAAATATGTGTCCGCAGATGTAGATGTGGGGATCTGTAGTATTCCCCACCAGACTTTTAATTCTAACCTTTTACATCATAACACTGCACCGTTAGCACATAACAGTTAATCACGCTTGTTTCCTAAGATTTTGATTTCTCATAATATAAATATTAATTAAGTTTCATTGATATTTTCCCCTATTTTTCGCCACAGACATGTGTACAGAAATCATAGATACACTTTCAGGACATGTCTTATAGCTTTTAGAGCTGATTAGCCCGAATAAACTTTTATTTATGTTTTACGGCTTAAATAATGTTTCGGCGTTTCCATACTGAACCCTGTATATAATAGTGCTTTTCAAACTGGGGTGCACGAGAGCTTTTACAAAAACAAAAGTTAAATCGGTTGAAAAAATGAATAAGCAAAACGCTTATCTTTAATAAATTTAATTTTGTTTTTAGTTTACTCTGAATTACAATTAGTTGTTCAACTTACAAGTTGTATCCCAAATAAAAGATTAAAGAGACGCAACAGTTTTTTAATGTAAAAATCGTGGCGCAGTTTCAAAAAGTTTAGAAACCATTGGTCTGTAACTCTATATAAACTTATTACACGGAAAAACCTCAAAATCATATTACTATAAACATTTTACAAAAGCCACAACTAAATATTGAATATTATATGAGAAGATACGAAAACTTCTCAACAAAATAAATTTCTAATTTGGGTTACTTAAAAAAATTACTTTTGGTAAAGCACACGGAGATATAACGGTGCGGACTTTGTAAGTGTAAACAACGTTTTTAACCTAACATTAATTTTGTAGCTGAATTATTTGTTTGAAATTAAATATGCGTTACAGACTGCATTAGCGTAAGCATAAACTTGGACTTACACCAAGTAAATTATATAATTTAAAACAAACCTGTACTGCCAGTCAAGCTTTATTTTGCGAAGGGTTGCAAATGCTGATTATGCAGTTACTTGTTATTCCAATTTAAATTTGAAACCAAAATCTAACCCTTTAGTGGTAAACTTTATAAAATGAAAAATGCTTACTACCCAATTTTGACAGTTTAAAATAATTTTTTAGGTTGTTTATTTTTTATGATTTTACTGAATATCGACCTAGTGAGGTCCTTCTGCCGTATAAATTGTGTTAGTGCCAGAGCTAAATACGTAATTAATTTTAAAATTTATACATTTTTATCGTCCATTAGGGCAGTTAAAAACTTCCATTTGATTTTAATGATCTATTGACATAGCGTGGTGCTTCTGCCTTGTTAATTATGTGACTGCTAAGTAATTTTATATTTTTATCGCACTATTGAGATAATTTGCCAAATAAGTTTCATTAAGTTTTAATATAAATTTTTGTACAAAGATCTGATGATATAGTTGAGAGATATAAGACATTTTTGTACGTACTAGCGCAGCAGCCGTATAAAAATTTTACCGTAGCTACGTGATGATATGAATATTTTTCCAGCGACTTTCTTCAATAACAGATTACCGAAAAAGATAGCACACTTTTCTCCCTGCTCACGTTTACTACCATTTTTAATGTTTGAGAAATAACACTAAAAAAGTTAAATTTACTGCTGCTACAACTAATATTAAGTCCATGAGAGTGGAGCACAATTAAACATTGTTTTTCATCCTACACATGTTAGACAGTTTAGTTAGCGAACGTAATATAAAAATATAAGAAGTAAATAAAAATTGAAACTTTTTATAACGTTTAAGAAGACAGGTTTATAGACTGGAACTAAGTAACAACGCAGAGAATTTATTGTATTTAACGTAATAGCCTTTTCCTGGGAAATTGGAACTTTTTAAATATTCCTATTAAAGTTATAAGCTGTATTATAAGTAAATCATATTTAGTGACAAATGTTTTGGAAATAAATCAAAATGGGAATGCTGAGTTCACAAAGTTGGCATAAACTGGTGTGCTTAAGTGGTCATCTCAGAGAAAGCTTCCAATTAGCTAAAAGGACCAAAGGGGTTGAAAATCTTTCTTGATTTACATATATCATAAATTGATTAGGGTTGAATTCCTTAATGTACGAAAATGTTTACGAAATATTACATAACAAGGGTGGAAAATTGTTTACTTTTCAAAAAAAAATTATTAGCTATGAGTCACCATAAGCAGAATTATTATTTGATGATTTTGAGTTATATAATCAATGTTTAGGTAAATTTTAAAAATCATTTATAATAATCTGATTATGACGATAAAATTTTTTGATAAATAAATTCGCCAAGATTTGGGATCCAAATGGCTTAGTAAATTTACATTTTAAAGCTTATTGCATTAAACATGTGTTGTGATGTAAAATTAAACCAACGTAAAAGATATTTAGCAAAGAGTTTTTTTTCGCTCAATGGTCACTAATAAATTTTTATATATTTCCAAAATCTCACCCCATATATTACAATTTTCTTTGAGGTGTGTGGTAATTCTTTTTGATTTTGCATTTTATTAGGAATTTCGAAGAAGAAATAATATCAAAGGTACTCATCCCTTTAGCCTGTGGATAATTTCCACGTGATAATTACCTGGAATAAAGCTTGAAAAATGTGTTGGACATAAAAATATTGTTCTCGTTGTGCTAAATTAACTTATTTTAAAAATTAAAGCAAAATTATTTTAATCCCCTTCCATTATCATTTGTGCTTCTATATTAAGGAACAGTTGAGTAGATTTCTTTGTTTATAAAAAGTAATTGTTAGTAGAAATGAGGTCACGTCTTTATTGCTATCATTCAAGTGAATTACCTTTTTTTGCAACTCATACTTTAAGGAAGTACAGCTGCAGCATTTGCAAAATTTAAATGATAACTATTATTTTGAACGGTGAGAGTGTAAGCGATTTTCACGGTTAAGAGCGCCCGGCTTCATCCGTTTGGAATATAGATTCCGTTTATCGCGAAACTTGGAAATTCTAGCGCTGACTACTATTGTGCGAGTTATCAATATTTATTACTGTACATTGAACGTAATAAATCTGAACAAATTCCTGATATGGTCCCAACAATATTTTCATGAAATATTGAATTTTCACCTCTGGAAATAACCTTTACAAAAATTCACTGATACATAAAGCTTTCTCACTTTAGATTCAACAGCTTATGACTATGTTAAAGTTTCCATATTAAATTTATTACATTTAAATTGTCTAAGAAATAATTTTCTTTTTGTGTTAAGTCAACACTCCCTTGTTATCATTAACCTAAAATAAAATATTTTTGTGTAATACTCGGGAGTGCAGAGTGTATTTAACAAAAAAATGACGCATACAACACACAGATGGAGACAATTTTAAGTTTTGGTCGTCAAAAAAATTATCACGGGATCCCAAATGGCGCATTTTCAAGGGAAAATCTCATTTTTTTTATTTTATGACCACAAACTATTTCATCTTTCAACATCATGATAAAGTAAAAAGAAAAGTTGAAACAATGCTCAGTAGGCTTTTAATTATACACTTATTTTTGTTAAGCATACAGTGCATCTTTAAATAGGCAGAAATTGATATTATTAATCCAAACTAGTGCAAATTATTTTCCATTTGGAGTTTATTAAACAACATCTATAATATTGGTATTTTAATTGCCTGCATGAACACGAGCCTTTAGGTGAAAATTAATCAGCAGTTTAAGCTTGTATTTTAAAGCCTATTAGTGTGTTAGTTGAAATATTGATGTAAAATTTGTTCAAAAATTACGATGAATCAGCAAAGCTCAATTCGTAAATCTCATTAGTCAAGCTTTCTGAACTGATGAGTGTGGCTGACTTATAGTAACCTAAAATGTAGTGTAACCAGGCTTGAAGATGATATACTTAACACGAGAAAATATTTAAAGTTATATTGAGGGTATAATATTTATGATTTTTCTCTTCTTCTTCGTGTGTTTGTTAGTCTTTTAGATAATTTTAAAATGATTAGAGAATTTGGGCTCTTTTTATACTTTTTCAAGAATTTTTTTTTTAAAGTTAAATCCATTTGAGTCATTTTTTATTTTCTTTGAAAATTTCCCAGATGGGTAAACATACGTAATTCATCGCTGATGTTTCTTCTTCTTCTTCTTCCTCTATTATTTTTTTATTTTCCTACCTCCTAAACCTTTTTAAAGACCGCAGTTCAGAAGATAAAGAAGGATGGATGAGCAGCCTTCGGCCATGATTTTGTCGCTTAGAAAATTTTTTCTTCTATTGAGAACTAACACTACCGACAGGCGCCAGCACTTCTGCTAAAACAGCTGTTCTCGAAAGAGTACTGTTATAATTTTAATTCTATTCTTTCTCGAGTATCACTCAAAAACACAACAATTTGTACGTGAATTGTAGAATTATTATCATATTTTCCCTAACGCTCATTTTGCACTTGTAAATGCAAGCAATCTGGCACGAACAGTACTCTTTGGACAGGTTCAGTTTTTGCCACCAGAGGGCGTATCAGATTTTGTTAGTTCTCAATAACATGGTTCAACATCTCGTAACTTTCGTCACCCATAATGTGGTCCAGATACCAGCTTTTCCCTTTCTTTACCTTCAACAACAATACATCATGCAACGTGAGATACATTTCAAAAACTTCATTTTTCTCCATATATAAACTTAGGGGAGAGGGCTCTCGCATCCATGCACTACTATCGCAAACACATAGCACTTCAACATTCTTATTCTTAATTCTAGGATCAGGCACAGAGATTTTTATCTTGACGAAAGTTTTTCTGGCGGGTTTTCTTCTTGATTTTATTTCAGAATTTGTACCACATTACTTGCTTGGGGAGTGTAGCTCAGCGATTTAGGCATCCGACTTCTGAGCGGATCGCGAGTTCGGACTTAACAATAAAAACTACTCAATACTAACCCAACCCGCTTTGTCCCCTAGGGGTTTCATGGCTAAAACCTTCTGCAATCAGGAGCAGATAAGAAATTATCCAACTCCGGTGGTTCTAAATCGACGTAAAACTGTAGGTCCATCTGCAAAGTAAGTTGCCAGCATCACAGCAGAAAAGTGGCTTATACTCACCAGTGGGTGTATACAAGACTGCATAATATGATATTGACGTTGATAATGATGATTATAACTTGCTTATAGATACCTAACTTTTAAAAAAAATATATCAAGCACCATGTTGTTGATGCGGAGCGTTGCACGTCTATGTACCTATTTGAAATGCCATCATTTTGATCTTAGATGTATTTATAGACAAGCCGAGCTTTTTAGTGTGTTCTAAGATGTTGTCGATTGACATTTGTAATTCTGGCTTTTAGTTGAATTAATCGTGAGTAGAACTAAATCAGAACGATAGGAAAGTGTTGGAACAAACGGGAATAAAACGTTTAGAAAACCTAAAAAGTACGAGCAAACACAAAAGTATAAGAATTCTGTCAAAAAATGAAGGACAGGAGGAATTTCTAAAAAACTAGCTTAGATAAGATGCGATTATAATGAAAGATAATCAGATTTTCGAAACAGATATAAAAGTAAAAGTGAAGAGAACAGAAATCAATTAGATATTGAATGAAGATGAAGTTAAAAGTGCAGAAAAGAGAAGCATGATGGTTTCCTCGGTGGTGATGATGTCGATTCCGCCTGCGTAGGTGGTCTTTCTTCATTACCGGATCCCACAATCTCGGAGATTCGCGCTTTCCCAAGTCTTTGTTTTCCGCCATAATTGAAACAACCCACAGGAACCAAAATGGATGATATCTTCTTTCTCCACGTGAAAAATATCTTTTTTTTCCGTGCTTCTTTTAGCCTCACTTAAATATGCCCTTATTTGGCCCCACGTTTTGGTCGCCAATTTTGTGACGTACCTGTCTACACCCACTGACGGCTAGCTCTGCGATGGCCTCGGGTCGTGGGTAGCACGGGGAACAGGGAGGGAATGGGGGCCAAATAAAAGTCCCAGTTACGGAAGAGGTCTTCGTTTATTTCTAATTACAAATTACAGTATCTACCACTTCGGTAGACCACAAACCTGGTACTTGCCGTTGTGTCATAGTCTGGTTCACGTAATTAATTATCCGCTTTTGCGATATGCAAAGATATTTAGCCCGTGGCACCTAATTGACCTCGCCTGATGGGTTCCAAACTTTTAAAAATTGAAAAATTTGTCTTTTGGGACCCTCCGCTAACACGATATCTCTCCGAGCTCCTCGTCGTGACCGCTCGCCGGTTTAGGCTGATAACAGTATCTATGGCGTTTGTTGCTTACAGTCACCGACGAAAAGCTCACTACAAATAGTGAGCTCTTCGTCAGTGACTATAGGCAAAAAACGCCATAGATACTCAAAAGTTTATACGTTACATGTAGTATACCTAGGTTGTACCATACATGGGTTGATGTTGGTTATCCTTTCAGTAACTATTGGAACCTACAGGTTCCGTTAGTGGCGCTGTTAACTAATCAATATGGCTGCCGCTGCTTATATTTAAACATGTATGAATAGGCGAATCGTATTTTTTTCGAGATTTATTTAAATTATACACAATGTTAACTATTCAGTTGCATGAAATATTGAATTTTCTTAAATCTTCGGCGAATTCTCGAAATATTATCGAAGGTGAACGGCAAATAAACGCAAAATTAGTAATAATATGCGGAACGACTGAGCTGTCAGTGAGTGGCGCAAAAATTTATACCGCAGTATTAAGAACAAGCGGAATTATGTCCGAGCCTTGCATAATTACTGGCGAAATTGAAATTTCAAA